>DWQW01004888.1:0-18827 GCA_018249695.1 Heliconius erato demophoon | reverse complement strand
AGTATAATAATATTTTGTTACACGTTAATAAGTTTATAAAAAATGTAGGGTCGGATTGCCAGAGAAAAATAGATTAAAAAATATTATTTACAATAGTACCTAGGTAATGGCGACACTTTCACCGCCTGACAAACATTATCTCAAAGACGGATTATTATAATTTTGCAATATTGGTTCTTTCTTCCTACTCTGTATTACGTGATATTTTTTAGATTTATCCTGCATCTCGCATATACGGTTGGCAGACAAAAGAAGTACACTTTACTTCCCACATTTTGTTGACATTATGTGTTGAGTGTCGTAGCTCAACCCCGCCCTTGTTACTAGAACATAGAAATGAAAATAATTCATTCTTCGTGAATGGGAACCGAACCCACAACTGCCGTGTTTAAAGCAAACGCTGTGCCACTGGGCCATGACGGCCTCATAAGAAGTACATAAATTAGAAAAGACAATAACTTTATTTAAGGATAAATACTCAAATATACATTTATCTCACACCATCTCTAAGCAAATTTCTTCTTGGGAAACGAAAGAATATTAAAACACTTTTGCTTCACGTCAAAGTTATCTACGCCAACGAGAAAATATCGTTAGCGTCACACTTTTATCAATTATTCCGCTGCTTTGTAATTTAGATGCTACGAATATGTTAATGGAAGCGTCAGACAAATTTATATTTATAAATTCTTTTGGTTAGATATTTATATGTCTTTAGTATGTATCTTTATAAATACAACATTATTTCGTTGAATGGCCGATAGACTACGCACAAATGAAACTACTGGACTTAGAAAATACAAATTTTACATGTAGGTAGATATGATAATGTAAGGAGACTACTAGGAAAAGATTTCCCGAAACTCCTACGGGAATGGGAAAATCCGGGGCTTTTCATTTTACATATAAAAGTTCATACATAGTTGCAGGTGACATCTAATATATTTAGTAATTCTTAAAATATAATTTTACTGCTTCTATTCCTATTTCTTTTGTCCGCACATAAATGTATTACAAATTGCAAGGTGATAAAGAAAAAAAAACTATACTTAAGAGACTGACAAATAACTTTAAGTTTAAACTATTGGCCATCATGTTTATACGGTAGCCTCGTTTCATGTCTAATATTAGAGGTAAACAAATATTTAAAAACATAACTTACTCGTCCTATTCATGATTTTCGCTGCTCGACACACAAAATCGACTGTGCTCGATGCCTCCATATTAGCATCTTTTAGTTGATATGCCACTGATCCATAGGTAGTCAGTCCAACACCAAGACCCAATCCAGTTCGATCGCTGTACTTTGCATGTTCTCCGCATAATCGTCTCTGTTCATCTCCTGATACCTGATAATAATAGAAAATGTAAAGATCTAATGTTAGTTTATAGTGAAACCCAAGTGTAAGGGTAGTTGGCAAATTCTTATATCTGCAGATCATATACTGACAAATTCTGTATGAGATACTCTAGTATATGTAAAAATATATTATCTCAATAAAAATCAGTAAGAAAATACACAAAAATATTATAATATACAAAAATAGTCATTCAAAAAAGCTTACTTGACTAACTGAACTGGAAGCTCTTCTAGACCCTGTATCAGATAATCCGCCACTCTGACGGCCGCCCAAGGACGCTCTATATGGAGACACGCGGCCTCTGTTACCTATGTGAAAAGTAAAATATATTTGTACAAATTTGATATTTGTACAAATACATATATCGAAAACATTTAAAATAATCTATAAAACATATTTTTAATTCAATTCACGATCAGTAAAAATATATTAGTAAAATTAATGTGAATGTAATACAAGTCCTTTAATTACATAAGTGACTCGTGTACTGATTTGTCGCACCAATCCCTCTACATTAAAAAGTGAAAGAATGAAGACAAACTTTATACTAACCAGCATTCTGACTATCTTCACTTGGCCGTCTTTCTCTTGATACAAGTGGTTCTTGAAATGTAAGGGTTAGACTGCCTCTAGGGCTTATTCTAGCAGCTTCTATATCTCCTGTAGCAAGGCTTCCACGAGCACTTCTTTCAGACGGAGCTATACTCCCCCTCGGGCTTCTTTGTGACTCTGGAATTAGTGACCCTCTCGGACTTTTATTGAAATCTGGACATTCCTTTTTTATGCTCTCAGGCGCTACGCTTCCTCTTGGGCTGGTTCTTGGGCTAGGGCCTAATTCTTTTTGATTCCTAGCTGGGTCAATTTGTATGCTTGCGACGGAATGTCGAGGGCTTCTGCCAACATCAGGAACTAAGGAATTTCTTGGTTGAATCCACGATGTGCCTTCTGGAACTAAACTTCTTCTCGGACTTCTGGCCGTCATGTCAGGAGTAATACTATTCCGATGACTCCTATTAAAATCTTGAGGGTTAAGACTTAATCTTGATCCATATGCTTGATCTACAGCTAAATTATTTCTGGAAGGTGCCAAAGTGTTCCTAACTATTGGTGTTTCAGGTGTAATAGAATTTCTGGCTGACCTAGTTTCAGGGACTAAAGAATGACGAGGACTCCTATGGTATGAATCTAATGCTGCATCTGGAGCTAAGCTTGCTCGTGGACTTCTCTGTGGTGGAGGTTCAAGCTCATCATCTGTTTCTGTAGTTGCGAGTGATGCTCGTCGTGATGACTGCGCCGATGGCCTCGGTGATCTAGTTTGAGGTGAAGTAGCGGCGCTCCTAGAGGCTCTGCGCCTTCGTGAAGAAGATGTTCTGTGCAACATTTTTTCTTTTTCTTACTTCAACATTAGTAATGTTTCATTACTCAATTTTTATTCCATTAAACAGTAAGCTCATTCGCTTAATCTGAAACAAATGAAACAATAATATTAAGATTAGTCGATTACACAATTGTTTAATAAACATTGCTTAAAATACTCGTGTTGCGTAGTTCTATCAATTTTATTTTAATATTGAATAAATTTGTATAACATTTCAGTGTTTACAAAATGCATGAAAACTTGGTAAGCCGAGCTAAGGCCTCAATTTAACTTCTTGGCTTAGAGCCGCACCCAATAAATCCAAATTATTTTTAAATAGCTCTACTGTTGAAGCAATCATCCTTAATTTACTGTGAATTAGAATTATGACTGAGAAAGTACCCCCGATAGCGAAATTATATCATTATTTAACAATAAACGTGACCGGAATGCTAATCGTTATAGTCATTAAGACGTAGGTCAATTCAACATTTTTTTATCTACAAAAATGTTTTTCTTTTTGAGTTAATTAGAATATTCCTCAAAAATTATTATTTAAATCAAAATATTTTGACTTTAATATTTATCTTCTTAATAATTAATCAATGATTCATTTTAAACCGATTTCTTTTTCAAAAAGGAGGAGATTCTATATTCGTCTATTTTCAGTCATTTTTGGACTGTAATTTTTATAAGAGCGTACTTTTTCATTGGTCCCATTATCACCAAGTCAAAATTTTGTGATGGAATCCAAAGAATATATATGTTTTATTCCAATCGGTTTATAAATTAAAAAAGTTTTATGGAATCGACTAAAACTTTACTTTTCTTTTATATTTTATAGATATTGTTTTTAAAAAAATATAACGAAACGAAATGAATGTACGAAATAAATTAATAATTATGTGGTGGTGACCGTTATAGTCTTAAGTTACTTTTTTAAAATTAAATCAATGGATCGCACTTAAATAATACTTTAATTATATTTCATCATTACTTTATTTCAGGTACAAATAAGTTTTTTCGGGCAAGCAATTGTTTTAATGTGAACACCATAAATTTTCACCTTCTAATGTTTTAGGGGACCGTGCAAATTGAAACGACCGCTTTAGGGGAATCTTTAGTTCATTTGTAAGGAATGATAAATCACCAGTTTTTTTACGAACAGACGAAATTTAAGACAATTTTTGTGGTAGATGTTTATTTGGGCATAAATTTGATTGAATAATTTTCTTAGTTATTATTCTTAAATAAGTACTAAAAAAAATCTAAATTAAATCAGTTTCACGCTGTATCCCGCACACGGCAGGGTAGGCAGAAAGAATACCTAGGGTTAAGACACTCCGTTCCCGACTTTCAGCCGAATTTTGGAGGCATTCCGTGTTGGGTGGCGGAACTCAGAAGCTCTTTTCCTCGACCAGAGCGAAGAAAAAAAATAAAAATTTAAATAAATATTTCATTTCCTCGAGTGGGGATCGAACCCACAACCGTTACAGTCACATCTTTGTGCCCCTGGGCCACAACGGCCTTACTACTACTAACAGGTAGACTACTACCAGGGTTTAAATATGTCTAAAAAAACCAGATTAAACCGGATTAAACCAAATAGAATATTAGTTTCGAAATGTTTAAGCATTATTCCTGAACATTTCTGTTTTTGAAATTAGAAATTAAAAGAGCTTTTTGCCTGATAATAATTTATATTCAAAAAATACGAAGCATAAGTAAAATAACATGTTATCATTAATATAGATGTACTTCAAAACATTTTGTACCAAGAATTTCCAAAAGAGGTATCAAATGCTCTCAGCAGGTTATTAATGGATGTTGGACTTAGAAAGTTCTCTAACATTTTTTTAACAAAAACAACATAAAATTCATATATATTACAAGAATAAACTTAAACTTAACTTAGCTTCACGCTTTATCCCTTGCGGGGTAGTCAGAGAGAACGGAGCGCCAAACGCTACGGTATTACGGCTACGGTATTACAAGAATATTAAAGTAATATTTCATATATCTTCACTTGAGGCCATTGCGGCTTTGCTGCATAGGCATAGGTGAATTAATTATTTACATTTCTTCGAAAGCGCGCTTTATCTTTATACCAGAGGGTAGGAAGACAAAGCGCGGCGTTCAGTTCAGCCACTCGACACATACAATGTCTCACAAATTATGCAGAAAATAGGTAAGAAAGAATCTCATCACCTACCCAACAACATGCCTGACTTGCCATGCGTGGTATACAACGTAAAAAAATTTCGATGAAAAATGTCATATAAAACAGGTGGTCAGTATAGTATAGTAAGTAAAAATTTATATATTTATAAATAATATAACAAAACACAGCAAAAAGGAACTACTAGGCTACTACGACTAGACTTAGTTGAAATTTGGTTAGGAAATGTTGAGAAGCACTAAGAAAGATATTCTTGAACTTCTTACGGAAACGGGAACATACCGGAACCCTAAAGAACACACGAACAAAGTTGCCCACTAGTGTCAGTCGGGTCAGTAATAATATAGCATATTTACAGTACAAATAATAAGAAGAATTAAACATCACTACTAATAAACAAACAAAAGACTCTTAATTTTGATAGGTATATATATATATACCTATCGACACTTCTTAACAAATCTTTTTTTCGTGAAACGATTATTCTGCGATATTACTCTTGTTCGATGTAACAAATTGCTACGCCCGTGTATTTCTTTTATGCTAAGAAAGTATTGAAAATCGACGAGTCCCAACACATTTTATTTTAACTTTCTTTTTTCCTGTTCAATGCTGCGAAATATTGAATTTGTAAAGTTTCGAAAATCCACCTTGATGCTGTTGTGACATTTGTTCCTTGTTGCTGTTGTGACATTTGTTGTTGGTGACTTTTGTTCAAAAGTATATATAGGAAGTAATAGCCTATTGAACATAATACATAGATATAATTTTAAATAAAATTATATTAGGCATTTTTATATCTTTGGTAACGCTTTAGTCCACTTGTAACCTGTACACTGTCCTACACTGGTAGGCAGAGATAACTAAACAATAGATGTTGTTAAGACACTTCCTTCTCCGCGAAAAATATTTTTATGTTTATTTTATATCTATACATATAAAATAAGAGGCCTTCGAGGCGCAACGTCTAACTGTAAAAGCGATGGTTGCGGGTCGATTCCCACTCATGTAAATGAATTAGTTTATTTCATTTCCTCGCTCTGATAACAAGAGAGAGAGAGAACTCGTAATGTCTCCAAAAAATTTTGGAAAATGGGAAACGGAATGTCTTTACACTAGTTTACCTGTACTTACCCTGCAGTCTATCGTCAGCCACATATAATTGTAAGGTTCCTTTAAAGTAAAGTAAGTGTCCGTACACTAAATTCTTTCTATCTCCTCTGCTATATGTACAAGAGTTGAGTAAAAAAATATTGAGTCTGGCGGCCTCTATTTATAATAAAAACAGATTTTCGAGATAGATACCTACATCTGTTATATTATATGATTACGAAAGGAAAGCAACGGAAATTGCGAAAATGTCAACCTTTGTGTAAAGTACACTGGATGTACACTAGACAGAACAATTTGGATGATATCTGTTTTAGACGTTGGTACTAAAATAATAGCTTGTAGACAAGTTATAAATATTTAATTTTAAGCATATTTTCTATAGAATGTTTGTTACATATTATAACTGACATCCCACTCTAGTACTAAATAAAATATTTAAATAAAATTATTTAAATAATAATTTTAATATTTTAGTATGGCTCGTGATAGGTCTAATTTAGTTACAACCCTTTCGTAGTGATCGTAAGTAATCCAAGATCTTTAAGAGATTCAGGGATAATAATATTAATATGAAATGTACCATAAATTTAATATAAGTACAAATAAAATATATTATGATAAATAACATAGTCGGTCCGTTTTAATCTCCCGTGACCTTTCTTAAGTATATCGAAGACGTTCTATCTTCCTCTCTACTGTGTAAAATATTTAGTTATAATAAAAGGAAGAAAGCGCAAGGGCACCGCCACGCCCCTATACCGTGAATGCCTACCAAAGTGTGGTTGCAACAGTCTTTATTGAACTCTCCGGGACGTTCGTGTGTGATCTTCCTTAACGTACTGGTTATGCTTGTTTATATTAAGATTGTATTAGAATGGTGATTCGTGACGTTGATTGATTTGTGAGATTAAAACAAGTTGTTAGACTCATAGGCGGACACTACTACATACACCAGAGTTCCAGGACATAAAATAGCGCCACACACCTACTCATCATACAACGAGTTATAGAACAATTGGAGAAACTGTTTTACATATGTCTATGTCCAATACTATACCAGCATCGCTTATGCATCGTAAGCGCACCGCAAGGCAACGTCTTTCGCAGTTTAACAATAAAAGGCCATAACAATTTGCCTAGACAAGCATATTAGTACCTGCGAAGCCAAGCAGCAGTCGGTTGTGACTCCAATATCAGTTATTAGTAAACCATAGGGTCAATGAACTCTAACAGTCGTATAAATCGTAAATAGTTAATATTTTGTTACTGTCTAATATCTTTATGATAATTAATTAAATATCTTGACAGATTACTTTTATTGTAGGACATTAAATAGACTCATATTATATAATATTTATAAATTGTAAATATGTATTTTGATATAATAGTTTTATATCATATTATAAATGATACTATTATATTAATATTTCCTTTTACAGTAACATGTTATATATTTACTAATATATATATAGAAATTATATTTATAAGTAATTATAATTCACCAAACCTATTTAATTCTGTATTTCACAGTTTCCATTCACGCATCTAACAAAGATGGCGGCAGGCATTCTGCGTACATTAATATAATTGTAATTTTACATACCTTATAAAATCATATTCATGTATTTATTTCCATTTACTAAATAAATAATAATTATCACTGGATATTGACGGCATTACGTGCATTTATATTACTCTTCTTTGTTTTAATAATAAGCTATTAAAAACTTACCGACGAAGTATTCCAAAACAAGCAATTGTAAATAGTGAAAGCACTTATAACTTATCTTACTAGCCTCGAATATTTATATCACTATTATACTAACTAACATACTTTTAACATATAAGATGTAACTAAATATACATTAAATATAAATTAAAACTTCTCTAAACATTTTGAATAACTATCCTTCACCAGATTCGTCCGCCATCTCCCTTCTCTTTTCTTTTCTTTTCCCTTGACTTTGACGTTGACAGTAGCTTATTCAGCCAACATGATATTTTACAATAATTAAAATATTAATTATGTTATTATTTATTTTAAATTATAATACGTAACGTTTAAATATAATTATTTATTTATTTTTAATAAATATATGGTATATTTGCGTATTTTAACTACGATATATAAACGGTACGGTATATACGGTAATATTAAAGTGTAACTTGTGAACGCGTAATTAAAGAGCTGAACAAAACTATTATTTATAAGATTGTATTTATCTTAAGCTATAAATAAAATAATATTATAAATTATAATTAAAATATTTTTTTATAAATGAATATTTTTTTTGAATTAATTATATTATTTACCAACCAATTTAGTTCTGGTATGGATCGTTACAATATTTCTCTAGAACTACTGGTTAAATCATCGGGACTCAGTGGAACGGTGGCGGCGTCCGGCTTGTAAGCACGATATTGAACTCAGTTCAATGGGAATCATTTTTATTAATTTCTTCGTTCTGATGAAACAAAGCGCAAAGTTGACTTCCACGGAATACCTATATTCCCATAAAATATAACATTTTATGGGAAAATAGGAGAACGGAGTGTCTTGACAAGCTGATAAGTTAAAATAATTAAAACACTTTTTTATACCCTCTGTATTATAACAGGACAAGCAACTGTAAATGCAACGGTTGGGGGTTCGATTTGTACTTGGGAGAATGAAATATTTTATATTTTGATTTCCTCGCTATGGTAACAAGAGAAAGCGTTACGTCGAGTTCAACTACACAACACGCATATTCAGTGAAAAATGGGTAACGGAACCCTTAAAACCTCTATTAACTACTTTAAATTGAACCTATGATCACTAGTTTAAAGTTAGAAATTCTAATAAACTATTATGACTGAAACTACGGCGGAATATTCCATAGAATATTAATGAAGCAGGTATTATGGAACGTGCGATAGAAATTTCATATCTGCGAATATAAACTAAAGTTATACCGTTCTATACGCCTCAATGAACTTTCGATGACGTTATAAAGTGCTTTTTATTTTTAAAAATAAAATATCGACGTACACTCTTATATTTTATATTTATTATTTTATATTGGTTATTAACCAAAAGGTTAACAGCAGCTTCACATTTTTTCCCTATAACAAGCCAGAGGAAACTTAGAGCTAAACTCCGTTGTCAACTTTCTGCATAATTTCGAGATATTTCCTGTAAAACGGCGGAACTTAATGCTGCGTCTTGTCTGCCAGGGGAAGAAAGTTAAAGTATTACAAGTATAATCTCCGTGAGTAGATCAGACGTTGCATTTACATACGGACGTTGCATTTACATTCGTATACTGTCCCACTGCGCTACGATGGATTCCAAAAAGTAATAAAAAGAATATAAAATATTTCATTTATCCTTTACTTTATGAAGAAATTTAAGTTATGGCTTCGCACTTATTGTTTTCTATTTTTTACTAATATTAGTAGGTACTCAGAAAGCCTAATTTATAATAAAAAGATTTTATCTCCTTGATATAAATTAGGCTTTCTCTCCTTAATATAATTAGGTTAATATACAATGTTTCGATAGTTAGTCTGAAAGTGGACAATGAAATGTCTTAACACTAGGTTCCGTCTACCTATACAGAATACAGCGTGGAACTACAAAAAAAATATTGTATGATATAGTTTCGATTCATTGTCAAGGAAATAAATTATTTTCATATTCCAGTTTACTTAAGGCAAACTCCAGCTGTGAATTTTAACACTCAACTTGCAATGGCTTGAATTCAAACAGAAAGTGGAGAACGGCGTATCCTAATTCTAAATTTTCTCCGATTACCCTGGTATAATAGCGGAATTGGTGAGGGTAGTTTTTTTTTTAATTTTAATATATAACACATCACTGGTGTTGTTCTGTATATAATTAATTATGTAAATTAAGCTTACAAACGTCTAATCCAGTTATATATAATCAAACTACTTAATTATCATAATAATTATTAACATACTTTTTTCATTATTAAGTTGAAGTATGTATGTAATCTTAAAAATCCGTTTCAAGCTGAATCCCGCATACAACAGGCATAGGATAGGCAGAGGGAATCTAACATCTTAACATAAGGTTCCCTCTGCCTACTCCGCTATATCCAATATACAGAGTGAAGCTTAAATGACAATTCAATAGTATGGTATTATCAAACTGATTATTTAATTAGAGTTTGAGTCATTTTTTAAATTTTACATTTTATTTAGTGACTTACATTCAAAAATATTAATTTCTATGTAGTATTGTAATTGAAAAATTAAACTAAAAAATAAGCTAGCCGAGTCATGGCAAACGGCCTTCAAAAGGAATAGTTTGAAAACTACTCCCAGCTACAAATGAGTTTTATGTTAATTCAGTTTGACAGAGATCATTTCAGACTAACTCGCATATAAATGACCCTTCGTGTCAATATAACTTAACCATTTAGAAAGTTAAAAAGTCAATTATAGAAATTTTCATATTATAATGTACGGTTTTTTAAGTTTGCTTATAACAAGGATGGGTTGGTGTTCATATTTTTTATTATAACTGATCGTATTATGGTATAAGGTCGTATATTGTAAGTGCCTTAGTTAACTTTCTCCCAATCATAGCATACAGTGGGTTACATCGATACGATTTACGTAATGCATTATATCAGCCTGTAACTTTTTGCTATACATATATGGCCGTTCCAAATATAATATTTAATTTTAAAGTGTGTAAAATCATTTATTTTATCATTAGAGTAATGATGTTTTATCTATAACACCAAAAACTCCATAAGAGCAGACCTCTATAAAAATAGAGAAAACCTAGTGTTAAGATACTCCGTTCCCCACTTTCTTCTAATTTTCGAGACACGACTGCCTGCCTCAATGCCCCACTTTGTCATAATACCAGAAAGTGTAAATTGAAATAAGTAATTGACGCAATCGACACATTTACATTCACACTCTATGCCCCTGCGCCACAACGGAAAATAAGAAAGGAAAAATATTTAATACACAACAAATCTATGAAAAATAAGCTATATAATAGCTAATTATTATTTAAAAAAAATCGGCCAATTCTTTGGAGTTACCTAAAGTTATCAGAGAACTGTCATCGATCTTTAATTGAAGACGAAGACCCAATTAATTATGTTTGATCGAGAGCGGCCCTCGATCGTAATCAAATATAGCTTATTGCCCTGTAACAAGACATTATCATTTTTTTTTTGTAATTGGCAGACGTTATGGTGATAAAATATATTTTTAGTTGTTTATTTATTCGGTTTAGCAACTATAGAACAGAAAATAACATGTAATACAAATAAATCAATAAATTGAGAAAAAATTTAATATTAAATAGTAATATCCAAGTCGATTTGATTAAATACATATATACCTCAGATAATAAAAAAAATCAGCTTCACGCTGTATCCCGCACACAGCAGGGTAGGCAGAGGGAACCTAGTGTTAAGACACTCCGTTTTCCGCCGGAGAAAAATTCTGGAGGCATTGCGTGTTGAGTGGCGGAACTCAACGCCGCTCAGATAATTTACTTATTAAATTTAATTTTAATCTAGGTTCAAATCTATGGTGTATTCACTGAGTTTTCCTTGACTCAATTGTAGAATGAGCACAGATTTTTTTTTGTTTTTGTAGGGATATAATATATCACAGGGTAGACAGAGGGAACTTAATGTTAAGATCCTCTGTTCCCCACACACCGCACACCCCCAAATTCAAAGCCACAGCTTTTTTTGTGAGAGCGAAGAAATTAAGCAAATTTATTCCACTGAATGTGAATCGAACCCACAACCGTCGCATTTACATTCAGACGCTGCCAAGACGATTTCAAAAAAAAAAAAGAAATTGTTATATTATGAATTATTGTTAACGTTAAAGTAGGAAATGGGAAATTACAACAAATACATTAGTCTAGTCTTAAAACTTTTTGCATGATTGCGTTCCTCATAATTTTTTAATATAAGTTTCATGGTAAAGCCGTTGTATGGTTGTGAAAGTGTGACGTTATTTCAACACAACACGCCACAGCTAAATAGACTAAACTAAAAGGCAAATTGACTTATCATAAAGTTTCATGTTTTCCTAGAAAAGCTATCCAAATATATTATTTTTTTTATTAGTGTCACGCTATATACTGCATAGCAGGGTAGTCAGAGGGAACCTAATGTTAATATCAATACACTCTAATCCATATTTTCGTATAACATCTGCATGAAATGCATAAATGCTAGTATATTTTGATTGCATTGACTGAGAAGCTACATTTTGTCTGTGCTTCAAGGGACCGTAGATCTGAATATTTATTACAATTTCAGTTTCATGAAATGACTTTCACGCGATCTCGAGATAAATTATCTTGACAGATAGACAGATGGACAACAAAGTGATCCTATAAGTATTCCGTTCTTACCTAGTACGGAGACTTGAAAATAACATAATTTTAGAAAACTTTAACTTTAAATTTTAGGTTTGATCCCCACTCGAGGCGAGGAAATATTTATTCAAAATTAATATTTCCATTTCTTCGCTCCAGTGTCGAGGCAAAGCGCGGCGTTGAGTTCTGCCACTCAACACGCAACGCCTCCAGAATTCGGCAGAAAATGGGGAACGGAGTGTCTTAACACTAGGTTCCCTCTGTCTATCTTGCTGTGTGAAGGAACAGCGTGAAGCTGATTTTAAAACAAAATCTGCTCTCCACGGAGAAATGAGTGTCTGAAATGCCAAAGAGTCATATGTGTTTGTTTATTTCTTGATCCCCCAAGCCCAAATAATATTAGAAATACCTATTACTTCTAAAATAGTAAAAAGTTCTTATTATCTTATTTATTCCAATATTATTTCTATGATACATTTTAACGATAATTAAGTATTAACGTCACTCGTTAGTGGTTTAATATGCTAGGGTTAAATTTATAACACTTTTTCTTAGCTTTATCCTTGTTAAGACACTCCCACGCAACGTCATTTTTTTTCAAGATGTTCTGTGTTCAGTGGGTGAGCTCAAAATCGCTCGCTCTATCTAGTTACCAGAGCGAGAAAATTTAAATATTAAATAAATCATTCCTTGCCTGGGAATACAAACCCACAACCGTCGCGTTTACAGTCACACGTTGGGCCACTGCGCCACGACGACCTCAATAATAATGCTTAATTAGACTTAATTGAAGTTGAACCAAATAACCTATAGGCGGTTCAACGAAGCGTCATATCATATAACTAACAAACTATGTCGCCAATAGCTCGACATATTTAACGGTATCTGGCCAAACTTCTCATTAACCTTATAACGCTTGAATAAATTTGTTATTATTTGTTTCTGGTTTCTGGTTTTACACCCGATTGTATGTATTAATAAATAATATCTGTACGTAGAATATATTATATTGGATAAACAATTTGGTTTAACTTATTTTAAACCCACTTAAAAGGAAAGTCCGTCGAATTAAGCCGTCGTGGCGCAGTGGTGCAACGTCTGTGCGAAACGCGATGCTTGTGGGATCGATTCCACTAGGAGAAATGATTATATAAAATTACAATAATTATAATTAATTATTAATATACAAAAAATCTTTTATATAAAAGCAGATGAAAGTAGACGAAATGCGACGTTAAGTTTGGGTACTCATCAATTTATATCTTGAAAATTTTGCGAAAAATGAGGAATGGAGGGTTTTTAGGTTCCTTCTGCCTTCTCTGCTATGAAGCAAATAACGTGACGGTGCTTATAAAAAATGAGGCTACCAATTTAACATGTATATATGTATTTATCTGCATTGGATAATATTTGAGTATGATGACCTATTTAGGCTACCAAGCTTGTGTGAAAAGTGTATTTGGTCGATTTTCATTTGTGAGAATAAATTATCTTCACTTTCGTCCTGGTATAAGAACAAAGCGGTGGCGTTGTATTTCACGTAACTTTTCTAATCATAAATGACAACGGTGAATATCTCAAAAATGCTCAATTTTAGAGACATTCTGTTTCAAGCGGAGAGCAGAGAACGGAGAGTCTGAATACTTGGTTCCCTGCTGTATGTAGGGAGAGGCTAAAAAAAGTTTTATCATCATAATTTATCTTCCATGTTATAGCACTTCGGTCAACCGAGCTATGCCCCAATTAGCGCTCTCGCTATTGCCCTAATTTAATTTTTTATTTGTTGTTTAGTATAAAGCCATGCTCGTCACCTAAATATTTTTTCTATATTAGGGTATCTATATTAGGGTAGGCAGAGAAAACTTAATGTTAAGGCACTTTCCACCCAATATTCAAAACATTTTCACTTGAATAGCGACGCTCAACGCCGCGTTTTATATACAAATGAAAATATATTCCCCCGAGTGGAAATCGAACTGACAAATATCGAACTCTCGCACATAACAGAATCGGGAATTCGACGACTACATATACAGTATGAAGCTAAAGAAAATAATATAATATTAATAGGAAATTTACGAAGTATTAACTAAATTTGTGACCTTTTTGTGACATTCATAACTATATACGTGAGAAAAGCCGTCAAACAAAATAATCAGGTAGAAAGCAATTGCGGAAAATCAAAAATTGTTATTGATTTATATATTTTTCCTCATTGAAGTTAATATTTTTTCTTTGAAATACAATTATTTTGTATGAAAAAATGTTAATTTTTTGTTCCATTTCGCTACGACGAACTCATTTTTTTATGAATTTTAAATAAATAAAATCGAATAACAGGAACAGCTTACCTATAAATCCTATCCAATACATCCAATTTAAACAGATGATATTCATAAATTCACAATTTAGCAATAAAGCCACATTTATACTATCAATACTAGAAAAAAAAAAATATAGTACTGATTTGACACTTGTGAAGTGCCGAGATAACGAGTTCATAGAGAGGACATATCACAACCAACGTGTACATATGGAACATTTTCTCTTCATTCATCAAAGTAGGGGTGGGCCAAACTCTCTAATGAAACGGCAAACGAAAAACGGAGTGACGTACTGTCCCAATGGAATATTCGTACTATAATAATAATAATAATTAGCTTCACGCTGTATCCCGCACACAGCAGGGTAGGCAGAGGGAACCTAGTGTTAAGACACTCCGTTCCCCACTTTCTCCCGAATTCTGGAGGCATTGCGTGTTAAGAGGCAGAACTCAACGCCGCGCTTTGCCGCGACACCAGAGCGAAGAAATGGAAATATAAATTTAAGTAAATATTTCATCTCCTCGAGTGGGGATCAAACCCACAACCAGTCTATTTTACAGTCACACTTCGTACCACTGCGCCTCGACTGGCCTATATATATATTCGTTCTACATTCATACAAATCAAGCAGAATTGCATTCAGCGTTTCTATTAAAATTTCCCATATTAAATATTGAATCATTAATCATCATTCAACTGGAACAATGATCTTGGAAGCTGTACATCCTAACAATACAGTAAAATATTATTATTAGCCCCAATTCCAAAATAACCAAAGAAAAACAAATTCCTAAATATAATATAATATATTCACCGAAGTTCCATTTTGATAACCTTTTAAAGGCTTAATAACGGCGATAAAAGCAAATATTGTTTTTATAAACAATATTGTTATTAAGAGTAACCGTGAAAGTAAAATTCCACTCTCGAATTTCTATCAAGAAAATGAATAAATTATAAGCGTTTAGCTTATTTGCTTCACAACGTCGACTCTACAGTCTACTTAAAATAATGTAACTTCATTTAGACAATATATATACACTTTGTTCTTGAAATGTAATAATAAATATTTACTAAAGATAATTGTCTGTTTCGTTTTTGTTTTTAGCGACACGCTGTATCCCGCACGCAGCAGGATAGGTAGATTGCGTATTGAGTGGCGGAACTCAACGCCGCGCTTTGCCTCGACACAAGAATCAAAAAAATGGAACTATTAGTTATTTAAGTTCCTCGAGTGGGAATTGGATCCAACACCTATCGCGTTAACAGTTTTAATGTACACATACTACGATAACTACGAGGTGTAGAATGCTAAAATTTGACCTTGGAATATAGGGGAGCACTAAAAAATTTCACAAATTTCCCAAAATACTTATGGCAGCGTGGTGAAACGAGCGAAACTGCCAGCGAAACACTAGCACAAAAACAGTCTTGATCCATACTTATTTAGAAAACGTATAAAAATTTGAACGCAGCGGGGCTCGAACCCGCGCCTCCTGGAAATCGACCAGGTTTTCAGGAGGCGCGGGTTCGAGCCCCGCTGCGTTCAAATTTTTATATGTTTTCTAAATAAATATTTTTCTTTCCTAAGTGTGGAATAACACTCTAAAAATGTTTAAAAATAGTCTTGATCCAATTAATAAATTGAAGAGTTTCATATTATTTGATGAAACAAATACCCAATAAGTAAACAACTTATCGCCCTTCCCTACTAGAATTGCATTTCCGTGAAGAATGTATGCTATACACGCTGAAAGACAATCCACGCCCACGATCAATGAGAACATTAGATGCGAACTAGATATATAACTCGTGATTTGCGTAGCCTATAATAAGTAACAGCTACGTCGATAAATATAGAGAAGCATAATATAATCAAATGAGTTTGTTCAGTATAACGATTGAATCTCAGGAACTTTGGATTCTCCGATAAGTTTACATTTATAGATAAGGACTATATCATATTTTTTTTTTTTTTATACATCCTGGTAATAGAAACTAGTCTATAGACTTAATAAGTCTATATAGACTTAATAGTTATTTAGAAAACGTATAAAAATTTGAACGTAGCGGGATCCTAACCCGCGCCTCCTAAAAAAAATTTTGCAAATTAAAACGAACGGTAGAGCTGCAACGAGTCTGTTTAGCTATGGCTTGTTTAGCGGTAGTAGTAAACTGGTGACAGAGATATACTACGTTTGGAACATCGACGTGCCCTGTAAAGGATATTTCAGGCTTCAATAATCATAATGTAGGTGGCTTTGAGAGAGAATTAAATTTCCATAACTTAAAACAATTTATTACTCGTGGCGCAGGGGGACAATGTGTGACTGTAAAAGCGACTGGTTGTGGATTCGATCCCCACTCGAGGAAATGAAATATTTATTGAAACTTACATTTCCATTTCTTCGCTCTGATGTTAAGGCGTTGATTTCTGCCACTCAACACGCAATACTTGCAGAATTTGGCAGAAAGTGGGGAACGGAGTGTCTTAACACTAGGTTCCCTCTGCCTACACTGCTGTGTGCGGGATACAGCGCGAAGCTGATTCATTTATTAATTAAAAATATTTTTGAAGTTTTTTATGTAATCTATGTACCTATCAGTACACAAACTCATCAGATTTAAAAAGTTGAAATTTGACATGTAGGTAGATTAGCGAATGTAAGATCTTTCCCAAGAGAAACTTTTAAAACTAATACGAAAGTGGAAAAACACGAGATTTTCACAAAATTACAGAAATATTTCTGGAAATCTCTACCAAAAGTTGCGTGTTACGACTAATAAATAATATTAATTATCTTCATTTTAATACAAAATATTAATTACGTTAATTTCAGTGTTACATGAATATTTGAAATTTTTTATTCATGCATTTTTTAAAAAACAATATTTACTTGTATACTATTTAAACCTATGATTAGCTACTTACTACACATAAACTTACATTTAATTTTCTGCCTCTGCCAAGGCGACACGCAGGGCTGAGCACAAAAGAAATGCCCTTAAATCAAGCGATAAATGAAGAACAGGGAACTTGATACAAGGTTCCCTTTGCTCTGCCTACTATAGATGAGAAACAATATGAAACTGAGCAAAAATACCTACATCATTTTTTTTAACTATTTATATTTAGACGGTATCGAGAAATCGAGTATCTTTTCTTATACGAAGGAAAGACTTGGTTAAGTACAGTGACATAAATGTTCCTTTATCTAAGGAGTTATCTGGGTCACTGCATTGTTAGTCGTTATACCTCCATAAATAAGTATGTGTATAGAAGTCAATTTAACTGGGTTAAGGTACATATAATAAAACAAAAATACAAATTATAAGATATAACATACAGAAACGTGATCGACATAGGATGGCACCTGTGTCAAAACGGAGAAGAGTGCAGGAATGCAATAACTCTAGTTTTGAACACTTTAAGGTTATTTAAGAGGATATCAATACTAGCATCAGGTTGGTTTGTCATTCTGTTATACTCGTTAGCTAATCTATGTATTGTAGTGTTCAGATCCAATATATTTTTTGAAATTTTGATTAAAAATAGAATACACTCGTATTTACTTGCTCCAACTAAACTCCAACAACTTACCAACAATTGTCTCTGATCGAATACACTAATAAGATTGAAATATTTTAAGCGGCTTGATCTTTGGCGGAATGTTTTAGGCCAATTTGTACGACATTTTGAGAAAAAGATAACCCTGCCTGCTGAAGATTTTTTTTATCTTAATATTTTAACAGGAATACCGTGAAGCTGATAACAAAATAGAGTGTTGTAATGGTACTACATTTCCCTGCCTAACTGATATTAGCTAAAACTTTCCTGGATATTTTATTATATTTTGTAAAAATAAAAAATAAATCAGCTTCATGCACACAGCATGGTAGGCAGAGGAAACCTAGTGAGGCATTGCGTGTTAAGTGGCGGAACTCAACACCGTGCTTTCCCTCGACACCAGAGCGAAAAAATGAAAATACACAAATAATAATAATAATAATAATAATATTTATTAAATTAAGAAAAAATCGTACATAACAAAAACTTAAATCGGTAATAACTGCATTAGTATAAAACTGTGTTGCAGCTATTAACTCCCACCTCGCAATCGTC
>DWQW01004887.1:0-18832 GCA_018249695.1 Heliconius erato demophoon | reverse complement strand
CCAGCTGCAGCCTGACGTGATGGACCCCACCGGGGACCTACTACGGTGAAAAAGACCATCGGAACGCCCTAAACAAGGACAGTATCGAGCACCACATTGAATAAGAACTGACTAATAGCCGAGCCCTGTAAAAATGTCTAATATTATGGCCGAATTTTGATTCTAAATCCACTTTTCCATCTAATTGCGCTACTTAAAGCTAGGACTTTTGTTTTATTTTTCACACTCCTGAAAAAAATCTGCAAGAGTGTGAAAAATAAAACAAAACACAAATATACAACGACACAGACGTGTATAACGATTAACGATTTGCAACAATGAAGTGCAATAATAACACCTGGAACATCGACGAGCAAGAACAGCATGCAAAACCTCATCGCTTACTTTTGCCGATTTATGTTATGTAATATGTATCGTTGTATATCTTAAAGAAGCTTGGTTTTAATTGCAGGTACGTTTTAATTCGAATAACTAACTTTTAACTTTGTAAACGGTTACGGTTTTTTGTAAAATTAAAACCGGGATTTTTAAGACCTATATTTGGTCCGATATCCCGGGTTTTTTATCCCGGATTGCGACCTCTAGTCCCTGCACCACGAGTGTCCTTATCATGTTACAGAAAACTACAGACATACAGAAAACTACATAAAGATGAAATGATCCTTGTTTCTCAAAATGATGTCATGATATTGATAAATCTTTGCTGAATCACTTTTCTAAATAAACAGAACGTGACACTGCTTGTTTTATTATTCCCATAATTAAACCACTGCTGGAACATAACACACTTCGTTCCCCACGCACCGCCCAAATTTCCAGATAATGCATATTGATTAACGCAACTTCATGATGTGCTTCGTCGACCGTTCGACCAGGGTCAGGTTATAAGAATTAAATAAATAGAAACATTCCACCGAGTGGGGATCGAACTCACATTCCTCTGCCTATCTTACTGAGGGAGGCAGAGGAGGAAAGGGGGCAAAGCTTAAAAAGTTTTTTCGGTTTGGACAGATAAAGTACAACGTTAATTTCTGTCAATCAGCAGATAAATATCTCGAAAGAAGGCGGAAAATCAAGGATGGAGTGTCTTAACACTAAGTTAACATATACTTTTTAATAAATAACTATAATTTGGAAAATAACTTTTCAATATTTGATTTCAAGGTTTCTATTTTTATTTATAGAAAACGCCATCTAGTGTCATTTCCATTAACAACGACTTAGGTCCAGGTAACTTGTAGTTCGGATTACTGGTACTACATTTCCAAGATGCCGTTGTGGCGCAACGGTATATCGCCTAGCTGCCGCGCAAAAGCAGCGGTCGTAGGTTCGCTTTCTACTCAGAAAAAAGTGAACCCGCCCGGTGACGCTGTCAACACCAGTCCAGGTCAACAGCAATAAAACCAAGTCAAAAAAAAAATCAGAATAATAATTTCTGAAACGACACTCATAATGCAATATCTCGGATAGTGTGACAGGGAGTGTCTTAATATTGGGTTCCTCTGCTTAGCTTGCAATTTTTTTTAAAGGGAAAAAAACAAGGCAAACGAGCGTATGGGTCACCTGATGGTCACTTACCAACAGGTGGCCACCGCCGCTCACGACCCCGAGTAACACCAAAGAAGCTACAGGCGCGTTGACGACCTTTAAAAGAGGATATGCAGAATATAGCGTTAAGCTACATAATAAACCGACCAAGTACGAGTTCACGTTTGTTGTATGGTTAATATTTATTTTATTCTGTTCATTAGCGTTTGTTCATCAAGAGATCATCATCTGTGAATATTTCAACTCACGTCTACCTATCACGGTTCATGAGAAAGACTGACAACAAGACTTAGTAATAGGATTTTACACTTTGGGTAGGGAACTCTAAAAATATTTTAAATGCAAACATTTGCAAAATTATTTTAATTGTAAACGCAACATGTTGTGGATTAGATCACTCGAGCAAATGAAATATTTATTATTTTCATTTTCTGCTCTGATGACTTCTGCCTCACAATATGAAATGCCGCCAGAATTGGGCGAAGAGAGGGGAAAGTGTCTTAATTCAAACGGAGTGTCTTAACACTATGTTTCCAGGTTCCCTCTACCTACCCTTCTATGGGATACAGCGAGACGCTAAATGAAAAGAAAATAAAATAATCTAGTATATTCAAATAATGAAGCCATTGTAGCGCATGGACACAAGCGTCTGACTGTAAACGCGGCGGTTGTGGTTTCGATTCCCACTTGGGGGATTGAATTACTATTTAATAATATGTTCACGGCGGAAAGAGGGGAACGGAGTGTCTTAAAGCTATGTTCCCTCTGTCTACCCTGCTGTGTGTGGGATAAAGCATGAAGCTGATTAATATTTTGATTTCGTTGCTCTAATACGAAGGCAAAGCGATTCAGCGAGAAGCTGAAAAAAAACCTAAATAAAACTCAACTACCAAGAACTTTAATTACCAAGAGTGTAAAACAAGATTTGCCATATAAATATTAACAACTTTTCGAATTATATTAATTTTGTAATGTACCCCATTTTTTGTAAAGTTCACTATTCGACTTTGCTTAATAGATGAATAATCCATAGTGAATATGTACATCACTTAAAATAATAAAAAAATCTATTGATTTCAAGACTTACGCCTTGAAGTAATAATGTAAAAAGAAAAGTCTAAAATAATCTTTATATTATATAATATAAAAATAAATTATAAAATCAGGCCGTTGTGACGCAACGGCGTAATGTTCTGTTTATGGGTTTGATTTTTACTTGGAAAAATGAAGCTTTACCTTTGTTAAAAAGATAAAGCTTGACGTTCAGTTCTTGCTACTCACGCAGTGTCCCGTTGGGCGGAAGACAGAGAATGGAGACACTTCTGTTCCTCATTTTTCGAAATGAGATTTGAACCCAAACTCATCTACTCGTATTTATAGGACGGATTCACAAAGCTTTATTGTTAGCACACCTCTGATCTCAATCTTTTTAAACAAAATGACTTATGGTACCGGAAAAATAATGAAAAGTTAAGCTACATAAACATGGGAGGAAAATTGAGAGGGTAGTTTTTTTCTACCTTCACGTTGTACCCTGAACATAGCAAGGCACTCTGTTCCTGTAAAAACATTTTTGGTTCTCAATTTTTACCGAATCTGGAGGCATTGCGTGTTTAGTGGCATAACTCTACGTCGCGCTTCAAAGTCATTACGAGAGCGAAGGAATGCAAATATTAAATATTTCATTTCTTCAAACCCACAACCTGTCGCGCTTACAGTTGCACGCTTGAGCCCCCGCGCCACGATAGGCCTCAAAGCTAAAAGTAGTTTTTTTTCTCTTAACACTCCCTACTGTTCTTTGCGGGATACAGTGAGATACACCAAATAGTCGTTGACATTGGATTAGAAAATGTCAATTTCAAAGTTTACTTTTCAAAGCACATATATTTTGACATTCATTGAAAGCAGCTTGAAATAAAATCCTAAGAGATACTTAGGTGTCAAACTTTATATGAAATATTTTATTCTGCTGATCAATAGGGAACTTCTGTCTCCATATATCATTTGTAAGAAAATATAACTTAACTTAGCTTCACGCTTTATCCCTAGCGGGGTAGTCAGAGAGGACGGAGTGCCAAACGCTACTGTGCGGTAAGAAAATATTTCATTATAATAGTACACGGTAAAATTACGAAGCCACTGTGGTTCAGTGGCACCTGACTGTAACCGCGATGATTGTAGATTCGATCCCTACTCGACTAGAGGGAATAAATCATGGGCGAAGGAACAGGGGAGGCTGGGCCGTGCCGAAAAAAAAATACTTACAAAAAATTTGTACGCAAAATTAAAAAATATCAATATTTAGTCGAACATATCTGTTCAAAACTAAAATTTAGTAAGCTTTAAAAAATATGAGTGTTTCTGAGAGTGTTATTCTTAGCTTACTTATTTAGATAGACTAAAATTTAAATTTTAGTATGCTCAAATATTTACACAGAATTACACAGAATGTAATTATGATAAATAAATTGTGAAGACTGTCGTGATGCAGTGGTACAAGATGTGATTATAAACGCGATAGATACTGGGTTAATTTGCCACCTGAGGAAATGAAATATTTCCAGTCAATACACTATGTCGCCGAACTTCGGTGGAAAGTGGGGAACTGAAGTGTGTTGTTGAGAGCGCAATGTAGAGAACAACGTAACACTACGTTCCCAGATTCCCTCTGTCTACCCAGCTATGAGATGTGTAAAGAAAAAAAAATATACATTATATATATATTGAGGCCAGTCGTGGCGCAGGGGCACAAAATGTGACTGTAAAATCGACTGGTTGTGGGTTCAATCCCCACATCATCGAGAAAGTGAAATATTTATTTACATCTATATTTTCATTTCTTCGCTCTGGTGTCGAGACAAAACGCGGCGTTGAGTTCCGCCACTCAACACGTAATTCCTCCAGAACTCGGCGGAAAGTGGGGAACAGAGTGTCTTAATACTAAGTCCCCCTTGCCTACCCTGCTGTGTGTGGGATACAGCGTGAAGCTGATTTTATATATATACTCGTATGATATGATTTTATATAACTTTTTAACACAAGAATAGGCCAATACACTAAATATCGCTCACCAAAAAGCTATGAAACACTACCTCAAGCTATTGTAAGCTATAAAATAAGGTATCTGTGTAATCCATCCTTACCCCTCAAGTTAGGGCTGGAGGGGGTCGAGCCTCATACCGTGTAGAGCGCGCGAGCCGACCTCACGCTTCGCAATGCTATAGTGCTATCGAATATAACGAAAATGTCCAATTATCATCTACTGTTAGCCGTTTTTATCACTGTAAACCTGATTATGGGTAAGTAAAAACTTTTTTTTACCTAAAAAGGGGTAAATTTAGGTAAAATATTGAGAACACCTGTAGTAGAGGCCTTTCGATGTATTGACGTTTCGCTAAGAGTTTTGTTTGTGTTGTCATTGTTGTATTAGAATAAATAAATAGATATTTATTTGATTGTTGTTAGGATTGTTTATAGGTATTTTTTTTAATAAGAAAATGGACTAAGTCTATATAATTATATAATTTTTATTAAATTTCGTATGCCAAATTAAGAATGATTTATTTCATTATATATGTGGTGAACATATTGTGAAAGAGGCATAAATTAGATTTTATTTTTAATGTCTTACACGGATTACTTATTTTTAATTTTATAATTTTAATTTATTGACATCATTCATTCATTAAATTTTAAAAAAACAATTAATGAAACGCTTTGAACATTTGGAGCACCCCTAATGTACAAAATAATGATGTTTAATCTATATTAAACCCTTTCGTTAGAAAGAGACTGACTGACACTGTACAAACAAAACGAACTTAGAATGTTTAAATTTGATATAGAGAATTCTCAAGACAATGCGCGTTGCGTGGCGAAATTTAACGCCGCTCTTTGCCTTGTCACCAGAGCAAGGAAATGAAAATATTAAACATTTCATTCCCTCGAGTAAAAATCGAATCCAAAACCCTCGCGTTTACTAATCATAAGCGATACGTTTTTTTTTACTGTGCTCTTATTTGTATTAATATTTATAAAGCTTATTAAGTAGAACTGTACTTTTTCTTATGGAAAAATATTTTTGTGTTAGTAATCTATTTATCGAGGAATGCTTTATTATATCACGATAATCTTTTCGATCTAATCCGTTGTTCTTTTCATTTTTTATTTTCAAACTGTAT
The DNA here is from genome assembly GCA_018249695.1 of Heliconius erato demophoon. Taxonomy (NCBI): domain Eukaryota; kingdom Metazoa; phylum Arthropoda; class Insecta; order Lepidoptera; family Nymphalidae; genus Heliconius; species Heliconius erato. Next base: position 13,103 of record DWQW01004887.1, on the reverse strand, counting down.
CCTACAAATAGCGACGGCAGCAGCCGTAACCTAGTGTTAAGACACTTTGTTTCCACAGCTCGAGGCATTGAGTGGAACTTAACGCCGTGCTTTGCCTTGTTTTTATTTAATTTCCCGAATATTATTAGAATCCACAACCGTCGCCAATTTTGTTGATCCGATGCGCTACGACGGTCCGAAAAACACAGCGGTTAAAGTAAATATAATATAATAATAAACGAACAGACGTAAGGTTTCCGTTTTTTCTTACGAAACCACAAAAATCCAAGAAACTGACAGAACGGGGCCAACGGAACTTCACAAAAAATATGTATTTATTATTTTCATTTACTTCATAAAATAAATGCGAAAATGGAGTAAAATACTTCAGAAAATTCTTTTAAACACAAAAATCACAGAACGCCCAACGTTCGTCCCCAGCTATGAATGTAAAGAAAACGTCGATTGCCACCCTCGAAATGTCTTTATTAATATTATTACTTCAAATATAGCTGAAATGGACTCATTGACTTCTTGAATTTATATTACCTACATTCTTGGGTCGATGGCATTGTGGTGCAGTTGGAAAATGTTTAAATTCTTAGTAAATATTAGTAGGTTCATATCTAAATTAGGGAATAATTTTCTTATTGTTGTATATGTATATTGAGGTGGGCCTTGGGTTCGATTCCCACGCGAGGAAATGAAATATTTAATATTTTCTTTTCCTTGCTCTGGCAACGAGACGAAAGCTAAAAGCTACGCCACTGAACACGCAATACCTCCAGAATTCGGCGGAAAGTGTGGAACTGAAGTGCCTCAATGTTAACTTAATACTAAATTAATAGGCAGATTTGTAGGTTTAACTCTTGGTTTTCAGGTTCCCTTTGCCTACTCTATTATTTGCGGGATGCAGCGTGAAGCTAAAAAAATATTTTATGTATTAAAGTGGTGTAACTTGATGCGATTTTATGTATGGTTTAGTGGTAGGTTTTACTGTGACAAACACAACACGCAATTCTTGTAACATTAAGGAAGACAACTGAAAACGGAGTATCTTGTTACTAGGTTCTCTATGGCTACCATAGATATATGTAGAATAAAGCGTGATTCTAAAAAAAAATGATTGAATCGGCTAATTATAAATAATTATTTCTAAGTGGCTAGGACATCAATTTTTTTATATTTTTACGCTGTATCAGCATACAGCATGGAATTCATAGCAAATATAGTGTTCAGACACTCTCCTTCCCATAATATTTGAGGCATTACGTATGGAGCAGCGGAACGCTTCGTCGCCTCTTTCTTATTACTGGAACGATGAAATGAAAATAATTAATTACCCCGAATAGCAAACAAACCCACAACCCTCGTTATTACAGATTATTATCAAAAACAGGTAAATCTAAACTTATTTCAAAGCTACATTTAGAATTAATCATTCACAATCTGTTAAAACAGCAGTTGTTTATTTCTGTAATTTCACGTTTAGAGTTAACGCCATGTTTTATTCAGTGAAGTACTCTTTGGCAAGTTAAAATCTCCTTACAATGTTTAAAAGGATTTGTATTGTGTATAATTAGTTTTTACAATTTTACTTAGTTGAGTTTATGTAGTTTATTAAAAAAAATCAACTTCACGTTGTATCCCGCAAACAGCATGGTATGCAGAGGGGAACCTAGTGTTAAGACACTCCGTTCCCCACTTTTCGCCTAATTCTGAAGGCATTGCGTGTTGAGTGGCGGACTCAACTCCACGCTTTACCTCGAGACCAGAGCGAAGAAATTAAAATATAAATGTAAATAAATATTTCATTTCCTCGAGTGTGGATCGAACCCACAACCAGTCGATTTTACAGTCACACTTTGTGCCCCTGCGCCAGGACTAGCCTCTATGTAGTTTGACCAGAGACAAATTGGGGGTCATTCATATTAATGAGGCCGTCGTTTCGCAATATGGTAGCGTGACTGTGAATGGTTTTGGGTTCAATATAATCGAAGAATTTTAAAAATTATTTTTTTTGCGCTAGTAACAAAAAAGACTCGGTGTTAAGTTCCGTTACCCAAAACGCATTTTTTTTTAAATTTTGGGTGGTAAAAGGAGAATGAAATCTCTAATATTGATTACCTTCTTATAATATACACGTAAGCAGATGATAATTCAAAATAGAAATTTAAAGTGAATTGTCATATTTGTTTTAACTAGACAGATAAAATCAAACAATCATATCAAAAAAACCTACGTACAGTTTACAATATACATGTCAATTGTCGTATGAAAGAAGAACATGCGCACGCGTTTCCTACTAAGTTTATTGGCCGACTGAGGAAGTGTCGCATCGTTGTAATTACATACAAATACTTTTATTTCACACGCCATTTTTACACGTTTATGCTAAATTTGTTTTTTTCTTCACGCTGCATCCCGTATGGAGTAGTGGGAGGGTAGGCAGAGGGGGAGGGAGGGTAGGAGTGTTGTGACACTCCGTTGCCCGTGCACCGCCCAATTTTCGAGACGTTGCGTGTTGCGGAAGCAAAACTTAACGCTGCATTGTTTTCTTAGCGGAGCAAGGAAATGAAAATATATCATTCCGTATACATTCCGACAAAATTTCCAAAAAATATAAACTCAATTATTTCGTACCAGAAGTATGTAAAAATGTGACTCAACTCACAATATCTCTAAAATTGAGTGGAAAATAGGAACCAGTATGTTTTAAAAGCTGAAAAATATACTTAATAATTTATAATTGCGGGGATTTACTCCATAATATAACTTCATACAGATTATATCAACGAATTACTATAGATATAGATAAAATCAAGCGAAACTAACCAAAATCGTCTGAAACCCATTAAAACTAACTAAAACTGATTAAACTTAGTAATCTGCGAAGTCCGTTTATAGCACGCGATATCGTATCTAGAACAGCAAAAACATAGAAATGGTTGTAACTAAATAGGTACTTAAGTAATTAAGTATTTGAAAAAATATCTTCTTCCACACTCGATCAAAGGCCTTCTTTCCTTGCTTGCCCTTGCTTTCAATAGCCAAAACCCAGCGGTGGGTTAGGTAAACTAAAAAATCACCGCTTGAGCGACCATTGCGAAACCATATTGAGGGTCATTAATCAATCGATAAACCAAGGCCTGGCTATTGATGATGCTCTCCATGACTCTCGAGAGTAGGGAGGTGATAGCAATAGGCCTGTAGTTAGATGGATCGGAACCATCACCTTTCTTCGGGATCGGGTGTAAGAGTGCCGAAACAAACGCGTAAGCACCGGTGTCAGCTCAGGAGCACAAGAATGGAGCACTAAGGAAGAGATGACATCTGGCCCGCTCGACTTGTGGATGTCCATTAGGACAGAGCTCACCGCTGCTAATAGCTGTTTAGTTGAACCTAATCTCAGGCATTGAGCTCTAGCAGGATGGTCGGCGGCGTTTTTCCGTGGTCATCCAAAGTCGAGTTCGACGCAAAGACTGCGCCCAAGTCTTTATACTGTATCCTGCAAATACTACTATTAGGTAGTAGGCAGAGTGACCTGGAAAACCTAGTGTTAAGACACTCCTTTCCCATTAAGACCCTTCCTTTTTCCACTTTCTGCACAATCCTGAAGGCATTACGTATTGAGTGGTGAAATCCAACGCTGCTCGAGGCAAAGTGCCTCGATACCAGAGCGAAGAAATGAAAGTATTAAATATTCCATTTCCTCGAGTACAAATGGAACCTACAACCTGTCGCACCTACAGTCGTCATTGTGCCTCTGCGCCACGACTGGCCTCAAACAAAGTACTTAGACATTTAAATACTTTACTTTGGACTTTATGGTTCGATTGGAGCTAAATTGTTTCAATTCGCTAGCTACCGTAGGTCTTCAAAATGTCAAAAATATATTTGTCTATTTATCTATATATTTTGTTATTTATGAATTGCTTCGACAAATAAAAGTACAGGTAAAGATAAAACACGATGTTGAGTTTCGTTTTCAACATGCAAAATCTAGCGACAGCGATCACTTACATTTTGTTATGTGTATAAGTATTATACAAACTAAATAAGAAGCGTATTCAGCTTATTTTACACACAAGTAGTGTCCTATGGGCGTAAGACGTTTTGCTAAATAAGGCATAATAAAGAAGAAACCGGCGACCTCCATACAAACTACTTCTAAGCACAATGTTCTGTGAAAATACCTTTTCAACCTCACTTAACCCTCACAAAGTTAGTAATAAAGTAAAAGCTTAGTATTATCCCTCGGGTACGGTCTCTTACAAATTTGCACACTAAAATATTAATAGCTATCGTATGTTAATTTGTAATAGAAGGAACATATAAGAAATTGACGTTGTAGTTGGGGGTTCGATTCTCATTTTATAACTCTCACGGTAGGGTGGATAGAGGTACCTACCTAGTGTCAAGACACTCCGTTGTCAAGACATTCAGTGCCATAATGCAAGACATTGCATGTAGAGTTCCGCCACCGCGCTTGGTCTTACTATAATTGTGAAATAAGTTTTTCATACAGGCGTTGACACAACGACCATCATCTTGAAAAACGCGGCGACTTGCCGACTTTATTTATAGTATAATTAAATATAGAGAGATGTTAATAAACATATATACAGATGCTTGACTAAATGTGAAATAGTCGTGCTCATTGGTACAACTGCAAAAATGACGACTGTGGGTTCAATTCTCACTCGGGGGAATGAATAATTTTTTATAATTTTGTTTGATCACTTCTAGTACCAAGACAGTACGATGAGTTCGGCCACTCAACACGCAATGTCTCAAAATTCTCGTAAAGTAGGCAACGGAGTGATATAAGGCTAGGTAGTGGTAAGTGCCTACCATGCTATATGCGGGATACAGCGTGAAGCTGAAAAAATATGTAACCAAAGTAGAAAGGAAAGTAAAATAACAAAGCCACTTTATGGGGCGTGCGTTGATTTACGGATGACCTATTTCATTATACATTATAAAAACCTATTACTTTTTCAATGTATTTTCGCGTAATATTCTCGTACATACATACATGTTTGGTTATTCTGTCGGTCTTTTTCAGTTTGACGTTGTTCTTACAAATATTCCGTTGCCCATTTTTCGCCTAATTCAAGACATTGCATGTTGAGTGGTGTAACTTAACGCCGCGGTTTACCAGCGGTTCCCAGTGGCCGCTAGCACCAGTTGCTAGTTCATATTTATATTGAAATTCTTGAACTGACGCCTCTCAGATATGTTGTCTTATTGCTGTAGCTAATTAAACTAAATGTTCACACTCCGAAACTATAAAGTTTGAAACATTTAGATTCTGTTCCCTCAAGAAAATGATATATTTATTTTTTTTTCATTTTCTCGCTTTATTAACGAGGCCAAACGCGGCATTAAGTTCCACCAGTTAAAGTGTCGCAATGACTTCAAAATTCGCGGAAAATGAGAAACGAAAGTGCCTTAACACTATGTCCTCTGCTTATTCCACTATGTGCAGCATACAACGTGACGCTAAAAAAGAGTAATAATTGAGACCATGGTACAATATAAAGCGCGACGCTGATTTCTTCCACTGAACATGTAATGTCTTGAAAATTGGGCGGCAAATGAGTAATGGATAAATAGCTGGGAAATTAGTGTTAGGTCACTCCTATTCCTTTAAGAAACTTCTGTTTCCTACTTTCTGGGAGCATTGCGCGTCGAGTGCCGAAAATCTACGCCGCGCTTAGAAACCGCTTAGAGGAATTGAAAATATGTAATATTTAATTTCCTCGAGTGGGAATCGAACCATCAACCTGTCACGTTTACAGCTACTGGCCTCAAATCTAATACTTCCTTTGTGGAGCTGAAAAATAAAAAATCTTCAAAGCATATATTCCTTATACTTATAAATAAATACACCAAATACCTTTGTAACAAAGGTAACTACAGTACGGTTCAATCAAATAAGTCGTCGATATTGGAATTTTGTTCCATTCGATACGGTACATATGGGATATGGAACGTTACATGAGATGTCTTCATGTCCCTAGTCTGTATTGGTTGTATGTATGTTTATGTAATATTTTGTTACATATACATACATACATTATATGTATAGCATATTGGATTTGATTGGATTATTAGATAAATGTTAGTTAAATGAGATCTTGGTAGGGCAGAAACAGAGTGTGATTGTAGACGTGATAGTTGTGAATGTGTGGAATGAATTATTTTCATTTCCCCGTTCTGATAAGATAAAGTGCGGTGTTTAGTTGCGCTGCTGAGGGCGGAAAGTGAGTGTCTTACCACTAATTCTCTGCCTTCGTGCGTGACCACTGACTCGCTCACTGAGGTTTCCGTACTAGTTTTAAGATTGTATCCATATAATATATGACTCTACCGACACTCAGTGCCTGACAGGTAACGCACACCTGAAAACAGAAAGCCTCAAACGCTGAAATTTGACATACAGTTTTTATGAATTCCCTAAATATAGTTTACGGTATAAAGATAGAGGAGCACTAAGAATTAATCCATCCATCCATTCAAATTTGTAAAAACAAAAAAGGTGAATTTTACATGTATGAAACAGCATCATCAACACTTTATCTTAATAAATTTGAGCCCGCAACTATTGCATAATAGATGAACCGGAAAAAAGAGGAGAAAACAAAAAGCTAATAATAAATAAACCACTAATACACAGATGTTTTAAAAAATATCTTCATTTTTAAAAGTAAATTTATAGACAGAAAGAATTTAGTGTTAAGATACTCTGTCCTTTGTTTTTCTGCCGAATTTAATACATTACTATTTTTTTTATAGTTCGAATAGTGTTTACTTCAAAAATATGGTTTTAATTAAAATCTAAATTGATTATATCATTCCAATTTTACTGTTATTTATTAAAGGTGCAATATCACTTTGAAATGTACACTGTTTTTTTTAGATCCATACTGTTATATACAGGCAAAGTTTGATTCGTAAATTAATAGATGAAATATTCTAACTAGTCAAAATATAAGGTATTTTTCAGTTATTTCGAATGTGTCTTTTGGAGCTTGATAATCTTCTAATTTCTTTTATAGCGTCACTCCTTATCCCGAATTTAACTGGGTAGACAAGTAGAACCCAGGTTCAAGACTTTTAATTTAAGACATTATACTGTATAGCGGAACTAAACGCCACGCAATATCTTACTGGGGCGAAATCGAACACACAATTATCACGCAAATGTACATGGGCGGGTTTTTTATAGCACAAAATTGAATTACTTTGTCTAGCCTGCAAATGTGTAAGAAAAAAATTAAAATACTAACATTATTCTTCTATATTTCATTCTGTCTGTGGCCCGAAGAGCAACTGCCATTTTACTCTGAAATCACTCAGATATTCCATCTGTAACTTTGTGGTTAGAACAGCTATTAAAATTGTACAGACCTTTGAATGTCTCTAGGAAGTTCTGCTAATTTTAGGTCGATATTTTCAACAAATTTTAAAGGCAGAGCACATTCTCGTCTTGCACATAGTGAACAAATGTTATGTTATTATTGGGTGTTGAGTTACGGTACTCATCGCCGCGCTTTTCTGTTATTAAAAAAAATATATATTTTATTTCAAGACTGTGCCTCGAAGAAAATTAAACAGCTATTAGTTTCAGAAACCAACAATATATGAATACGAGTTTATGTATAATAATTCAGTAAGCTTTTAATTATTTCAATTACTTCGAAACTTTATTAGATTACTAAAGAAAGATAAAAAATACTATAAAGTACATCATCGATGTGAATCATTTTTTTTAAATCAAAGTTTCCTTACACAAAACTAGATGGCGCCACTTGCATCCTGAATCGCGCTATGGTTTGGCTCGATCATTTAGCGTAAATGATCTATAGATCATTGAATAAGTTGCCATCAGAAGGGTCTTAACTGACTCGACTGAACAGCGGGTGATGATTTAGGATATGATCCCAGTGATTATTCTCCGCTCTCCCATATCTCAACTATCGCAGAGATATGGGTAGAAGAACTGACGCTGTTTTTTGGCCTAATTTTATATCTGATTAAGTAGTAAAGTTGTGTTCATGTGTTGTGATACTTAATAAAATGAGTTCACTACAGCTGATTACAAAATTACGGAATAAAATTTAACCACAGCCTTCCTCAATAGATCGGTTAAAGTAATTCCTGAGGTCCAAATTACAAAATACTCATGATATATATATATGATATCGATATACTCGTAGGTGATAAATTCAATTAAAATTGAAAAAATATTTTTGGATTGGATAGTCCTTTTAAGTATGGTACTTCAGCTATCAGCTGATCAGTCAGTCAGCTTATCACTTGAGACTTATTGACACTTCAATACAATTAATTATACACAACATAATAAACACTTCATCATGTGTGATTATAACACGATTCTTCAATGTAATTTTAATAATTATCAAAATTTTATCATACGGCTGAAGCCTCAAGTAAATCTAGTAAAAAGGTCTTCTGAAAAGACATCCAGTTTTTCGCTCCTGGACGCATTTTAAAGACCTTGCATATTGGCAAACGTGACCCACGTGAGGCCAGCACAGGCGTTCAAAGTGTGACTGTAAACGAGACTATTTGTGAGTTCGATTCCCACTCGAGGAAATGAAATGTTTATTTAAATTTATATTTCCATTTCTTCGCTCTGGTGTCAAGGTAAAGCGCTGCGTTGAGTTCCGCCACGGTTCCGTCAAAGTGGGGAACAAATGAACACAGGGTTCCCTCTGCGTACTCTGCTGTGTGCGAGATACAGCGTGAAGCTCATTTGATTTGATTTCGACCGAATACCATATTTTGTCTCGTCAGATTAAAACACATAGGCACATAAAAAAAATACTTCCCCGCTCTATTTGAAACCACAACCACGGCGTTCCATAAAAATAATGTTCCAATTTTACATACAAATTAAAAGCCAGCTCGAGTTAATAACTTATATTACGTAATGAAAGTCACAAAGGATATAATTTATGGCTTAATCATATTCAGAGTGAACCGTTTTATCATTCTGATTATCTAAAATAAAATGATTTTTATTATGAATGAAATATATATATATATATATATATATATATATATATATATATATATTTAATATTTTTTAAAGGCGCGTAAATGTTAAGGATATAAGAATATTTAAAAACGTTTTAATTTCTTATACTCTTAAATAAATTAAAATTAGCTTCACGATGTATTACATACACAGCAGTTCCCCATTTTCCGCCGAATTCGGTAGGCATTGCGTGTTGAGTGGCGGAACACAACGCCGCGCTTTGCCTCGACGCCAGAGCGAAGAAATGAAAATATAAATTTCAATAAATATTTAATTTCATCGAATGTAGATGGAACCCACAACCATTTGCGTTTACAGTCAGGCCCCTGCGCCACTACTGGCCTCAACTCTGACATTCCTAAATATATTTTATGTATATAGTTTTATATTTTTTTAATTCATCCATCACCATAAGCCTATCCTCGTCTACTGCAGGACAGAGGTGTCAGATGATGGCACGCCAATCTTGGCTTCTGGCACTCTCACTTCATCCCGTTTGTACACTGTTCTTAACTTGCCACGGAAAGAGTGATATTATAAACAGAATGATATATTAGAATTGAACGTAGTTTTAAATTGTTAAATAAATAATATAGAGCCACAAGCAACTAGAAAAACTGTGCCTTGGAGAAGGGACACAAACTTAAACTCTTATTTTTTCCTACGATGGAAGTATAAAAATCGGCCAAGTGGGAGTCGGAGATACGCACGGGTTCCCAACAGTTATTTATAAAAAAACATGTTGTATGAACCGCCTACAATATTTATGTTTTTCTGTTTTAATATTTGTCTGGAACCCTAATAAATATATATTAATAATCTATTTGTGTAGTGTGTAGATAAAATCAAATATTTAGATAGGTACTCCGGTCTCTGTGCTCATCCAATTTGGACATCCAATTTTCGTAACATAACACCACTAATTATCCACTTAGATAACAAAAATGCTATATTCTTTTTATATATTTTTGTTTTTATAGATATAGATATACGAATTCTTACTTATATATACCAAAACTCATTTAGAATGTTTTGCAAGTGAAACGGTGACAAGGCGAAAACAATAGCGCCGTCGCCCTAACAAATTGGGGCTACGAACAAACTGAAAAGTAACGTTTTATATATACATACAATATACATGTACATATACACGTGCGTCTAAACACACAATGTGGCTGTCATGGTACAATATTAAAGGATTTATACTTCCAATTGTCGAGGAAGTGATTTTTTTGCATAATTTCTTTTGTAATAAGTCATTCTGTTTTAGTCATTTAAATGTTTTTTTTATTTAGTAATGTTGCACGTTTTGTGGAATTTCTTTTTAAAAGTTTTTTTTTGCTGTATCCCACATTTCATGTCATAGAAGAGAAAACAGAGAGGATCTAGTGTGCGGATACTCCGCTCATCGCTACTTGATTTAAAAAGTTAAAATTTGAAGTGTAAATAGGTTAGGAACTTATCGAGTTTTAAGGTACACTAAAAGGCTTTTTAATTTTATATCTCATAGTCCACAATTTAAAAAAATATTTTTTATTAACTGCTACTGGTAAAAAGGTATACATTAAAATCATAAAATGATATACCTACATGATTTATTATAATTTAGTTAATCTAAATTGACGTTACAAGGTTCAATTGTATTTTCGAACCATTCGGGAACCTATTAAATAGTAAGCAGTTTGACAATTTTTCACGCATGACGGGGTAGGCAGAGGTATCTAGCGTTAATACACTCCCTTCTCCACTTAACGCCAAATTTTTAATACAGTTGTGTTTAGTTACGGTTACTCAACGCCGCGCTCTGTATTGTCATCAGAGCGAGAAAATGAAAATAATTCATTCTTCCGAGTCAAAATCGAACCTAAGACCATCGCGTTTACTTTCAATTTTCAAACCTACTGATTTATACACACAAAATTTAATTTAAATCGGTCCAACCGCTTAGGAGGAATAAGGTGACAAATATACATATATAGAAAAAATATATAGTTAAAGATATACGTACCATTCGTAAATGCTATATAAAAAATGCATAATATAACACAATATATTTGTATACAACAACGTACAAAAATCACTGTGTGATTGATGTATTTGGATCCGGTCCAAACCCATCTACATCTACGGGTAACTCTAAAATATTGAAAAACCCAAAATTTTTATTTGAACAAAAAGCCACTGTTTTTACGGCTACGCTTTGTTTCATTTCATGTTAAATTAATATGAAATATGACGATTGTGTGGCGCAGTGTAGCGCTCGATAGTGAATTGTGATTGTTGCAGGTTCAATATTCGAATTAACGTTTATATATTTTATTTAGGTATATAAATAACTAAGAGTAGTGACATGACACATTCTGAGTGTCCTCGGCACTCTGACCACAGGTACTGAGAGGGTTACATTGTAGCTATCAAAGTATTTTAATTAGTGATGTTTCATCCGAAGGAGCAGACAGATCCGTCTGCGTATTCGTATTCGTGAGTTTTTTCGGTTATCTTCTACAAATCTTTTACGCACATAGCAGGTTAAGCAGAGGGAACCTGAGGATCTAATATTAAAACATTCCTCTCCCTACTTCCCTCCAAATTCTTAAAGCATTGCGTGTCGAAGAAATAAAAATATTTAAAAAATCTTTCTTCAAAACCGATAAACCAATCTTTTATATTATGAACTTAAATACTTATTATCTATGAAAAGCACTTAGGTCTACGCCTACGCGTTAGTGAAATTATACTTATTTACTTTATTAACTACAACTATTATTCTGACCAAACTAAACATCAAACTGAAAAAAAAGTCTTTCATTTAATTTTCCGTTTTAGCGAGTAAACGTTAAGATATGTTATTACGATAGGATAGGCTAGCTAGTGTTAAGACACTCCGTTCTCCGCGCTATGCCAAAGTGTTTGTGACACTGAAGCACACGTGGACGATGTGTAATCAGAACATATATCAAATTTTATTAAAATTAAAGTATTTTAACAGTGTAAGAAAAAATACACAAAGGAATTTTAACAAAATAACACGACCTAACCTTAATTGAAAGCTTGGATGGATTCCAAGAGGCACTAATTCAAATTCTATTTTTTAATTATATTTAAAATTACAAAGACAATTTTAATGTTTTTTTATTCATTAATGACCAAAATGAATTTAATATTTTTAAATAAGCCATTCTAGGTCGTTGTGATATGGTGGCACAAGAGTGTGACTGTAGACGCGTTGGTTGTGACTTCAGATTTAAATCGGTCAATTTTTTTTTTTGCTTTTTGTCACTCTGGTCACGAGGCAAAGCGTAGCGTTGAGTTCCGCCACTCAATACGCAATGCCTTAGAATTCAGCGGAATGTTGGCAACGGATGGATCTTAATAAGAACGCTATATCTTCTAATGACACTAGGTTCCCTCTGCTTACCCTATTAAGGAACCTATTGTTAAGACACTCCATTCCCCACGTACCGATGAATTTTCGATACATTGCGCGTTAAATAGCGGAGCTCGACGCCGCACTTGTATCTTTTCCAGTTCCGTTCGTTGATATATTTGCTCAGTTTCGACTAATCTGATCATGTACGACACGTACATAAATACTATTTTTTAACCAAATGTGAACATAACTTTTAAAAAATCCCTTTAAAATATTGCTTTTTTCCAGAAATTTGTCATTTTATCGTATCTCCTAATGTATATCCACCCTAATAGAAGGGTAAAAAGTTAATACGATTTATTGGATAGCCCATTCGTTACCGGCTCGGTGCTCAATAAAATTGCTTCAAATTAAAACTTCGCCCGCTTTAAATTGGCCGGATATTTAAAACGCCAGTACAAATTTGGTGGTTAAAAGATGTATTGAGTAATGGTTAGTGTAGCAGCCAGTTGTGCTTAATTGTTGATGTCGGTTCAATCTCGTTTGTGGCAATTATCTAGATGTATACTAATATTGCCAGTGGTGGCGCAGAGGCACGAGGTGTGACTGTAAAACCGACTGGTTGTGGGTTCGATCCCCACTCGAGGAGATGAAATATTTACTTAAATTTTATATTTCCATTTC
>DWQW01004886.1:0-18837 GCA_018249695.1 Heliconius erato demophoon | reverse complement strand
ATATATATATATATATATATATATATATATATATATATATATATATATATATATATATATATATATATATATATATATATATATATATATATATATATATATATATATATATATATATATATAGGCCCATATTTATAAACCGCCCTCAAGAGACCAATCTTGAGATGCCCTTCAATACAATTCTATAAAAAGGTTCCAATCTAAACACACATTTTACTAATTTCTTACTAGACATTTTTCCTAAGAAGAACCTAATCTATATATAGAAAAGGACTTGTGCTGACTTACTGAGGTAAGACGCACGCAGAGCCGTAACCGCTGATGGTAGAAACGTGAAATTTGGGCAGATGTTTATTTTCATATTCTGGACATCCACTAAGAAGGGATTTTGAGAAAGTTTAACCCTAAAGGGATGAAATAGGGGTTGAAAGTTTGTATGGAAAAAAAAAATAATCTGCACCGCTTTTTATAAAATTTGAAATTCAGACTCTTAAAAATATTTCATTGAACACATGTTTCATGGTTTTAAAGAATTCACCCCCTAAGGGTTCATATAAAGGGTTGAAAGTTTATATGGAAAAATCTTTGAATTGCCACCGATCTTTATAAAAATTTAAATTCAGACTGTTAAAAATATTTTATTGAACACGTGTTTCGTGGTTTTCTTAGAATTCACTCCTAATAAGCGGGCGAAGCCGCGCGCGCCCTCTAGTGTGATATATATTTCTTATATTTCAATCATTTTTAAAAACCTAATATTAAACATATTTATATATAAAAGCTGTTTAATTAATGACAAAAAATAAAGTGCCAAAATACTTTTATTATATACAAAAAAAAAATATGTAAGTAATTTTTCAAATAGTATTATAAAATCTAGAATATCCAAAAAAAATGATATAATACAAAAAAAAATAATTGCCCTTAAAAAAATATTTTTATCATTACAGCAAACTTAAAACGCAAACTTCTCTAACGCAGACTTCTCTAAGTGATATTTCTGTGTGTATGACAGACACACCCCAACTGCACAACAGTACTCTCATACCGATCATATTAATCCCAAATAGGTTTTGGAGAAATGCCTAAACAGATGACAATAACAAGCGCGTGGTTTTGCTATCCCTTAAATAGCTTTAGCTTTTGTCAGATGTACAAGATTATGTATGAGGAGGTGTTAGTTCTAGGTCAATTAACACGATCAATTTTAAATCTTATACATGGAGTATATCAAGTAAACAAATTAAAAATCCAAATCTAAATATTTTCTACTTTGTTAAATCTGATCACGGCGTTGAATACTGCCGCTCAACACGCAATGTCTCGAAAATTGTGCTGAAAATGGGGAACGGAGTGTTTTAACACTAGGTTTCCTTGGTCCAGCCTGCTGTTTACTGCGTAAAAAAAAAAATTAGGCCAGACGAGTTCCACCTGTCAATTAAGTTATTTTTATACAAAAAAACTCTTATTACAGAATATAAGGAGAGAATAATAAAAAGAAAGGAAGATAGAAATTAAAGGCATCATCAACATAATCTCTCATTCCACCTTGTCCAAGAGAATTGCATTTCTAGATACGACATTATCACCACCAGCCTTGGCAATGCAGATCCGTCTCTATTTATATACGAGTACACTACGGTATTGCACGTTGACCGCTTGTAACAATTGAATGGTATTAAGCATAAGATGCTTCATACTTTTATTTTTGTTTATCTCTTAAAAAATCTCTTGAATTTATTATTTATCAATATTTTTTTATTACCTTTAGGATTTTTTTTACATATTAAAATAATAGTATTATTTATAAAGTATAAAGAATGTGCTTATATTATAAAAAATATACAATCTATTTAATCGATTTTCAATCATAGAATACAGTAAAAATTCCGATGCAATTACGCAGCATCGCTACAATGTTATCACAATATGAAATCGAAACTAAAGATATTTTTTAAAAAGCATATAAACGAGAACAAAGCAATTGTAAAATTCGATCGATTGTTCTCATTCGATAGAGAGAAAAAATCGCATATTGTATCAATAAATATATACTTTTTTCAGCTTTACCCTGTGCTCATCAAACAACAGGTTAGGCAGAGGGAACCTAGTGTAGGAAACTCTGTTTCCCATTAAATCTCCGTTCCCGTTAAATACATATATGTATATTGTATAATATAATTTCTTGGTTCTATATGATATAAACATGACCGGATCCGTATTCATAATACAGAAGTTTGGCACGATGCATTCTGATTCAATGCCAAGGTCGGAACGTAAAGTACTTATTCATTCAGGGAAAATGTCAATTTGAATTAAATACGTATTCATTGATTAGAATTTACTTATTAAGGTTGCATAGTTCTGTGACGTAAACGACAATTTGGATATAGTTTTTCTTAACTTAAATACTTTTTTAGAAAACGTATAAATAATTAAAATAGCGGGATTTGAACCCGCGCCTATTGGGAACAGTGCAAGCGTTTCTACTACTCATACCAAGCTTGTTAAATGTGGAATAACAATTTAAAAATGTTTTGAAAAATACTTTGAGATATTATAAGGTTACCCATAGAATATCAGTGAAAGTGAAAGTCGTTTAAAAGTATAATTAATATATACATTAAAGATATAATATTAAGAAAAAAATAAAATAATAGAAAAAGAAACAAATACAATTATATATACATACGCTAGCGAGAGCTTACAGCTCTAACAATTGGCCTGATATAACAAATTGTGTTGTTGATTAGTGGTTGAACGATGGGTCTTAACACTAGATTCTCACCAGGTTCCCTACCGAACAGCATGAAACTGAAATAGTTATGCTAACGTAAACACATAGATTAGTGGGTTCGATTCCCACTCGTGGAAATTAATTATTTCCATTTGTTCTCTATTAACAAGAATTCGAAAATTGAGAGAAAAATGAGTAACGAAAGGTTAACAGTCTTCTCTCCAACACTCTATCTATCCTGCTATATACGGGATGAAGCGTGAAACTATAAAAATATATATCACTTAAGTTTATTTTTTATTATCGTAGAGTATATTGAATAGGCTATAGGTCACGGACGATGTCAACGAGCCACTTGCGTTCGTAGTAATAATTTACGTTCGAACGATTCTTATTGAACAATTTGTATACAATTGTAGCTAGGTACCTACTGGAGAAGTACTCGATCGAAACGATAATAACGATATAACCGGGAATGGGTTATTCATTATTTTATTGTTATTTTTTTAATTATTATGGGTAGGTGCCTTCTTAATTATGAAAGTAAACTGAGAGGTTCCCTAAATTTCTATATTCATATGTTAGGTATTTTCATATATTTGACGTTGTGGCGCAGTATTAGTACTTGACTGTATATCAGGACGGTTGTGGATTCGATTCCCAATCGGGGGTGTGGAGTATTTTTATTTGTCTTGCTCTGGTAATAAGACAAAGCGCAGATCTTAGAAAATTATGAGGATATCTTAACATTAGGTTCCTTCTTCGTAGGCTCTAATATGCGGGTTCCAGCGTGTTTTAAAAGAAAAATATATATTTTCATAAATTAAAAAAACAACTTCACGATTTCAGCGTTCAGCGTGGTAGACAGAGAGGACCTAACTTGAAATCGAACTAACTACCATCGAGTTTACAATCAAACGCTGTCTCTCTGCGTCATGACAGCCTGGTATATTTTTAAATATTTTTTTAGCTTTACCCTGTATCCCGCATGTAGCAGGAAAGGCATAGAGAATCTAGTGCTGGGACTCCATAAGTAACTTTCCTCGTGTTAAGCGGCGAAACTTAACGCTGAACCTTATCTACATATTGGCGTAAGGAAATTAATATAATTTACACCCCCCTAGTGGCAATCGAACCCACAACCGTCACGTCTACATTCGAACGGTATAATGCTGCGCTATAGAATTTCAATATAATTTTTTTACCAAAAACAGCGAAACAGAATCTCTACTAATTGATTAATAAATATTTTTAAGTAAGAAAAAACTACACAGCAATTACTAAAAAAATAAAATATTCGATGTACAAACTCGACCTCATTTCTACTTCAGGATTCATTTTCTTGATTTCGCGTTTTTTCACGAACGCAAAATAAAAACATGACTGACGGTCCCGCGGGATAACCTATACAAAGTATATAGCTTCAAAGTCTATAATGTTGTCAGTTTAATATTTTTTTTAGGAAGATCTTTAATTTTCGCGATTATTACAGATTTTGAATGACAATGATTTTGTGGGTTCGATCTCTACTCGAGGAAGCGAAATATGTGTTTAGATTTATATTTTCACTTCTTCGCTCTGGTGTCGAGGCAAAGCGCGAGGTTTAATGCCGCCACTCAACACGCAACGCCTCTAGAATTGGCGGTAAATGGAAACGGAGTTTCTTAACACTAGGTTCCTCCTGCCTTGTGCGGGATGCAGCGTGAAAACACTAGGTTCCTCCTGCCTTGTGCGGGTGAAGCGGCAGAACGAACCTAGTGTTAAGACATTCCGTTACCCACTTTCCGCCGAATTCTGAAGACATCGCGTGTTGAATGGCAGAACAAAGTAGTGCTATTATTTAGAACTACGAACTAATTCAAGCCTAAATCGAAATCGAGTCACGATCGATTGGTAACACTTAATTACTGCTGCAATGCTTACACAAGCTTGTATAGATAGCTACATCACATATAAATATTCATATAAATATGAAATTTAAATATTTAATTTTAAAATATAATATATGGATAAACAGAATAAATAAGGTCGACTCTGGTAGGCAAAGCACGGCGTTGAGTTTCGCCACTCAACACGCAATGTCTCAAGAATTATGCGAAAAATGAGGAATTAAGTATCCTAACACTAGGTTCCATTAACCTTAACATTAAATAACTTAATAATAATGTATTTCGACACTACTGTGTTGAGAGTTTATCTTAAATTTACAGTAAATTAATATCATCCGATATGGTCTAGTGGCTAGGATACCTGGCTCTCACCCAGGAGGCTCGGGTTCGATTCCCGGTATCGGAAAATACTTTTTTAATGCAAACTTTTATTTTATTTTTCTTTATTTTGTTTTTTTTTATATTTAACATATTTACGAAACTCAATGAAAAATATTTTTGTATTTTTATGTATCTCAGCGAAGAATAGATGCAAACACTTTATCATATCAATCTAACTTCGATATATTGCGTGTTGGGTGGCGTAACTTAACGCCGATAGAGATTAGATACATGGCGTGTATGAACTTAAATTAAATATACTCCGAGTGAGAATCGAACTCACAACTAACCACAATCGTTTTAGCTACAGTAGGTCTTTATAAACACTGTTAGATGGTCCGTAAGAGGTCCAACGCAAACAAGCCGGGCGTATGCAAATCAGATTTAATATCTAGGCTAGATTGCCCCACGCCTTATTAGGTAATCCTCTGTTACACGATTAAACAACTTAAATACCATAAATATTAGTTTGAACTACCTCGATTGTGGGTTGTGGGTAGAAGGTTCAGTTTCCAAAATGGGGAAATATACCTATGACAAATAAAATATTTTATGTAATTTATTATAAATGATTTTTATATTTTTATACAAGTTAGTTAATATTATTGTTAGAATAGATTATTAATTTATTTCATATTTTAGGTGGAGTTATATATTATGATAAAATTTTAAAGCTGTCATGGCGCAGTGGTACAGTGTTCGACTTTAAACGCGACGGTTGTAGCCTTGATTCCCACTCCAGAAACAGTTTTTTTTATCTGGAAGGAAGAAAATTGTCTGGAAGAATAAGCGAAAATTTCAGAAATGAGGTATTGCTTGAGGCTTGAAGCTGTAAAAAAAATACAATTTTGATCAAATTTTTTTTGAAATAAAATTTTGAATAGGTCCGAAAAATTGTAAAAATAATTTTTTTATCCTATTACGCAATACGAGTGGGAGTAATGTATTTATTTATCAGTCTATATCTGCATCGACCAAACGCGTCGTTTGTTTATATTATGTAGAGTCATTGCCGGCGCAAAGACGTTAGCATGTGGCTTTTAATGCGGAGGCTGTGGGTTCGATTAACAATCGGAAAAATGATTTATTCATTGTTTTCCAGGCCAGTAGTGGCGCAGTGGCACGAGATGTGACTGTAAAACCGACTGGTTGTGGGTTTGATCCCCACTCGAGGAGATGAAATATTTACTTAAATTTATATTTCCATTTTTTCGCTCTGGTGTCGAGGTTAAGCGCGGCGTTGAGTTCTGCCACTCAACACGCAATGCCTCCAGAATTCGGCAGAAAGTACAACGTGAAGCTAAAATAATAAAACAAATATAAATAAATAAATGTTTATGTTAATTCTGTTTAAGTATAGTTTTTTTGTCAGCGTGTGCACCAATAGTTATATAATAAGTTTTCGATAGTTCGTTGTTTATTATTAATCTCAACAACACTCCAAGCAGTTAGGCATTTTTTTAATTCATCATCATCATCAGCTTCACGCTCTATCCCGCACACAGTAGGATAGGCAGAGGGAACCTAGTGTTAAGATACTCCGTTCCCCACTTTCTGCCGAATTCTAGAGGCATTGCATGTTGAGTGGCAGAACTCAACGCCGCGCTTTGCCTCGGCACCAGAGCGAAGAAAATGGAAATATAAATTTAAGTAAATATTTCATCTCTTCGAGTGGGGATCGAACCCACAACCAATCGGTTTTACAATCTCACTTTGTGCCCCTGCGCCACGACTGGCCTCAATATTTTTTAATGTATTATTAAATATTATTTAAATTTCGACGACTATTATTATAAAAATAAAATGTAATATATTAAATTAATAATAATATATTTAGTATATTAAAATATTATTATGAAACGTTCGATAAGCTCGTGATTAAAGTGGAACATGGGCGAAGGATATGAGATTAATGAAGATAAAGTTGGATTTGCATAATTTCTATATATATTCAAAATTGCTTTTGCTTTTCCCTTTTTGTTTAGAGTTGATAAGTTGTAGCTACTAATCAAGTGGCCGTAGATTCGATTATGTTATGGCGTACATAATATTTATTAATTATTATAAAAGATTATCTAGTCGTGTCGCAGGGGCACATACGTGAAATTGTAAACGACGGTTGCAGGTTCGATTTCCATTCGGACGAATGAAATATCAAATATTTCATTTCCTTTCTCTGGCATAGTTGAGTTCCACTCAATACGCAATGCCTTAAGAGTCTTTATGGGAGACGGAGTGTCTTAACATCAGGTTCCCACTCCCCAATCTCCCTATGCCTACCCTACTATATGGGATACAGCGTGAAGCTACAAATGAAATGTTTGTCCTATAATAAATAATGAGTGTTCGCTTTATTTAAACCAAGGCTAAAGACACTCCCTTTCTTTCTCCGCTTTCCTCTCAAATTAAACAAAATAGCTACGTAGGTGTTCAGTAGAAATGTTCAAAAACATTTTCGATTGTATAAGGTTACAGGTTATATTACATTAAGTAAATAATTTCGATGTAATCCACTGTACCCGCGGCCAAGGCTACCTCGGGCACTTAGGACGTGACATTTGTCATACGAAATTTAAAATGATTTCCTTTTGATCAAGGGGACGAAGCCGGAAGTAAAAGTTAGTGTTATATATAAAAACGGAAGGAATACAGCGTAATTAGTCAAAACTCTTCACCTGAAACACGGACATGTGAAAGTTAAAAACTTTTTAAATGAAAAACGAAAGCACTTTCATGTTAAAGATTTCAGATAAAATTCTTTTGAAGGCTTGTTTGTATTTCTTAATCTGTTAATTTTAGAAAATTAAATGTTTTTTTTTGTTGGATTAACGCATTTAGCAGGGTAGGCTGAGGGAACCTAGTATTAAGTTTCCGCTCCCCACACACCGACTAATTTTCAAGACATTTCGTGTTGAGTGACAGAGCTTAACGCCGCGCTTTGTCTTGTTATCAGAGAGAAGAAATGAAAATTATTCACCCCACGAGTTGGAATCGAACTCATAAACTTAGCATTTTTTTATATTATATTAGAAAGACTAAAATTATATTAAAACATTTGGTATTAGTATGAACTAGGTGCGATCTTAATAAATATGGAGGCGTATTGTAATTGACAATACAACACAGTGTGTTGAGCTTAACCACATAATATTTATATAAACAATTTTATTAAATGTATTATGTAAACTATTTATTAATACTTTAAACTTGTATATTTATTTTTAGTTTTTATATAAGTAATCGGGTTTCTTATAATCTTATATTTTTTGTTATATTTCTTCTTAGCTTCACTGTATATTATAATAACATAAGGGTAGACAGAGGTAACCTAGTGATGAGGTACTCCGTTTCCCATTTTCCGCTCAATTTTCAAAACAGCGTGTATTAAATAGCGGAATTCAACGCTGCGCTTCACCCTGTTACCAGAGCCATAAAACTAAAATATTAAACATTTCCCTCCACATAATCAGAATCAAACCCATAACCGTATTTACATACACACATCGTTCCACTGGGCCACGACAACCTCGTTTTTATATTTATTCGTTACCGTAAATCTGCAATTACCATTTTAATGCAAAAAATCCATCACTTTCACGTCGAAACGTGTAAACGGGCCGCGCCGACATCAACAGTAGGTACTCCACATCAGTACCAAGTACCCAACTAAGTAGGTAACGGTATTATATCTGTGTCGTGCAAAACTTTACGATAGCAGCCTTGAAATGTATGAAAAAACTTCTTTGTTTCGTTTTAAAGTTAAGAGATTGTTTTGGTTTTTATTTCTATAGATTTAGATTAAAATATAGTTAGACAAAGCTCGGTGTTGTGTTCCGCTATTCTGTATTTAAAACGGAGAGAATATGGCAAATGTGTCTGCTGACTGGTCTCTATGGTCAATTAAAGTGAAAAAAATATCTAATGTTATACTTATTATATTAAAATATAAAAGTGAGACCAGTCGTGGCGCAGCGGCACGAAGTGTCACTGTAAAACCGACTGGTTGTGGGTTCGATCCCCACTCGAGGAGATGAAATATTTACTGGCATCGAGGCTAAGCCCGGTGTTGAGGTCTGCCAGTCAACACGCAATGCCTCCAGAGTTCGGCAGAAAGTGGGGAACGGAGTGTCTTAACACTAGGTTCCCTCTGCCTACCCTGCTGTGGGCGGGATACAGCGTGAAGCTGATTTTATATTAAAATATAAAAAGCAAGTACACCATCACTGAGCAACATAGCACATCAGTTCTTTTTGTAAGTAAAAAAAAGTGATAAATAGTGATTACCCATATCGATATAATTTAATAATACCCACAAAAAACCTGCCATTCATAATCCGACACTTCACCTATATAGAAATAAAGTTATTCCAATATATACTTTATTCATTTGTAATAAAAGCTAAAATAATTTAGCAGAATTTTTAAGTGTCCAAAATGATGAAAAAAAAGAACAATATGCTATTAGACGTCTTAATGGATCTCAATCATAGAAGATTAGCTTTACCTTAGAATATAATGTAGTTCTAGATGAGGCATTTTTACTATAGATGCTTTTTTTTGTTTTTCTTTGGAAAGGTAGACAAGGCAGAGCTTTAGTTTTTTTTGCCAAGGAACCCCGTAAGATGGGTCCCGGCTGTGTATTTGTCTATTTTGCAAAAAAAAATGTGCTTTATGTATATTTATTATAAAATGATTTCTGTTTCTTAATTCTCAGTGTTACTCTTGACAAATTTTGGTTTTTTTTTAGTTTTTATGGTTTTGGACTTTTGTGATTTTAATACATTTTTTATGCTTAAAGATGACTCTTCGAAATGATCAACAAATTTGTTATTGAAATATAACATTAAAATATTACTTAAATTATTATATTTAATTATTCTCGCCATATCTAGAAATACTCTATAATACAAAACCGATGCATTAAGATCTCTAAAAACGTGAAGAAACGTTATGTCTGTACAATAAATACTATTACTCATATAACTGTAGTCTGTATTCTTGTAGACACGAATAGTGAATACGAAATAAAATTCACATGTAAACGATTTATGATAAATAAATAATTCAGGTAGGCAGAGGGAACTTAGTGTTAAGACACTCCGTTCCCCACTTTCCGCCGAATTTTTCGAAGTATTGCGTGTTGAGTGGCGGAAGTCGACTCCGGGCTTTTGCCTTGGTGCCAGATCGAGAGGAAAAATGTTAATAAATAATAATTAATTCCCTCAGATGGGGATCGAAAACACAACCATCACGTTACAGTCACACCCTTGTGCCCCTACGCCACGACAGCCTCAAGATTTATCGTAATAATTATAAACATCATCGTATTTCAGTTTATGGGTTCAGATCCACATTTATAAATGCGATAATAATTATATTTGTATGTACTGCATATCGAATTTTTGTAAAATAAGAGAAAAAAAAAGCAAACCCAGCATCTTTGCTCCCGATGGAATGGAACCCAGGTTCCATTATTATTTGGGAGCAAAGTAGGCTTTGAGGAAGGCTTTAAGTTTCGTTACTCAACATACAATTTTTGCATACATAGCAAGCGGAATGACTTAACTCTAGATTCCCTCTGCCCACTATTTAATAAGCGTTCATAGAATATAGTATATAAAGCAAAAGCATCTATAAAATCGTAAATCAATTATTTAAATGCTTTAATCGCGGCGTTAAGTTCTGCCACTCAACACGCAATGCCTCCAAAATTCGACAGAAAGTGGGGAACGGAGTGTCTTTACATTAAGTTTCCTCTGCCTACCCTGCTGTGTGCGGGATACAGCGTGAAGCTGATTTTTTAAATGCTTTAATCAGGCCGAAATCGATTTAACGCGACACATAAACTTTAAAGAAAGAATGTTGTAATTACACTTATTTTTAAATTGGTAATTTTACAAATAACTTCGAGATACTAATAACCAATTTGCTTCTGAATTTATTTTTGTATAACGGTATTACATGTTTTGTTTTCTTAAATACAGTAAAAATTAAAATGTAAGGAAATAGGTCATGTTTTTAGCTCCACGCTGTATCTCGCACATAGTAGGGTAAGTAGAGGAAACCGAGAAAGAGAATTTAGTGTTAAGACACGTCCGTTGCCCACTTTCCGCCGAATTCTGGAGGTATTGGGTGTTAAGTGGCGGAGAGCCAGCGATTTCATTTCCTCGAGTGAGAAGCGAACCTACAACCTTTTCTATCGCACGTTTGTGCCTTTTCGCCACGCCTAGCCTCAAATAGGTGAAAAAAGTTATAAAAAATCAGTTTCACGCTTTTTCACGCATAGCAGGATCGAACACTCCCTTTTCAGCTAAACTCAAACCATTGCATGTTGAATTGCGGAACTCTACACCGCATTTTATCTATCCAGGGAGAGATAAATTGATGATGAAGACATACCTACTTCCAAAGTGAAGATTGAATGAACTTGCAAACTAGTCCACTTTGATCTGATATTTTTATTTATGTTTTAATCTTTTTATGTTTATTTTTTTCTATTATAAATATATTTTTCTAAAATATAAAACCAGCATACTCATTTAGTGAGACTCTAAAGAGTTAGTAGAGACAACTAAATTGGTCATTAAGGTCTCAGTTTTAAAAAGTTTGTTTTTGTTTTAAATAAAATTGGAGTTGAAGTCGAGTGTACCTGGCATAAAAAATATATTTTTTACGTCAGGTATACCTTTTTTTTCACGCTGTATACCGCACAATGTATGGTAGGCAGAGGGAATCTGTGAACCCAGTGTAAAGACACTCCGTTCTCATTAAAACACTTCCATTATCCACTTTCTGTCAAATTCTGGAAACATTGCGTGTGCAGCGGAACTCAACGCCACGGCTTGCCGCGTTACCAGAGCAAGGAAATGAAAATATTAAGCATCTCGCTTACAGTCCTACGCTTGCGCCCCTGCGCCACGACTGTCCTCAAAATATTATGAACTAAATTAAGCCAATTCGAACTTGCACTCCTTAATATGACAATAATATAAGTACTGCACTCAGAGTAAGTAAAAAGTTACCCCCAAACAATAAAAAAATCTGCATTTTTAGACCAACTCTGTAAAAACAATGCTTACACTCCATTCAATGGGAACGCTTGATGATTATTTTACGCAATTAAGAAGTCAAAAGTTTATTCAACACTACAGCAGTGAGCTTCGATTCGAATAAAAGCTTTTTTTTGCTTTACAAATACCTACAAGTTTTATTGCAAAGAGTGTAATTAAGTAAATCGTTTTGGCAATTGTTGATTATTTTTTGGACTATTTAGACTTTAGTAATGTAATCTATTGCAATATTGCAAACTACCTCTTACGTTTACTATTGATTTTTTTTAGGAAGGGAGATAGAGGGAACCTGGGTACCTAGTGTTAGGATACTTCGTTCCCATTATGACTCTACCGTTGCCCAATTTCCGCCGAATTTTGTGGGCATTGCGAGTTGAGTCGCGCATCGCTACCAGAGCGAGAAATAGAAATATTAAATATTTCATTTCTTTGAGTGGAAATCGAACCAACGACGTGTCACATTTACAGTGGCGCCTATATCCCTGCGCCACGAATAGGCTTGAAGAAGAGAAGAGGAGACGTGCTTTTTTATGTGCATTAGAAAATATAAATAAACACAGCTCACTCTTTACCCGCCTAACAGGGTCGGTATAGATTTTAGTGTCAAGAAAATCCGTACTCCAATTTCTGAACCACATGACATTTAATATTATATTTATAGTTGTTAACCGATTTCAAGACCGAGGAGATTCTCAATTTTTTTGCTATATTTACTTTACACTCAGCTTCACTCTCTATTTCTAACGGTGTAGCCAGAGATAACCGATTCATATTTTAAAACTGTAAGACGCAAATTTGTCTTTACAGACTTGATAATTTACTAAAAAAAAGGAAAAATAGAAATGATTTACGCCACAAAGTGCCACGGTTGTGGGTTCGATTTCCACTCGGTAGAACGAATCATTTCATTTTCCCACTCAACACGCAATGAGTCAAAAATTGAGAGAAAATTGGGGACATTAGGTTTCCTCTGCCTATTCTGCTATACGCGAAGCTACAAAAAATTGGACATTTAATATAATATTTAATAGACTAAAAGTTTACATTCTATATAATAATCCAAGCTATAAATTATCAGCGTGCCAAGTTTATTACCACGTAAATTTTACGTGACCAAATTACAAAATTTACGTAAATAAAATGCTTGTTAGTTTGTTTTTAATATTTTAAATAAATTAAAACAAATCAGCTTCAGGCTGTATCCCGCATACATCAGGGTAGGCAGAGGGAACTTAGTGTTAAGACACTCCGTTTCCCACTTTCCACTGAATTTTACTAGGGATTGTTTATCAAGTGGCACAAAACTTAATGCTGGGCTTTTTGCCTTGGTGCCAGAGCGAAGAAATGAAAATATTAATAAATAATCATTCATTTCTTCGAATCGAACCTACAAACGTCGATTTTGGTGTACAATAAAGATTATTTTGCTTTACTTACTTTACCCCGCAACAGCATACTGGGCACAGTGGACCTAGTTTTAAGACATTCCGTTCCCTAGGCCGCGCCTAATTTTAAAGACATTGCATGTTGAGCGGCAATACTTTACGCCGCGATTTATCTTATCAGTTTATCAGACCAGGGAAATGATCAATAATTAATTCTCTCGAAAGGGAATCGAACTCACAACCGTCGCGTTTACAGTCATACACTCGGTTACAGTCGCTTCGACACGACGAAAATTTAAAACCTATTTAACAAAATCTAAGATTATCTTAAATAACAAGCGAGTACTGTATTTTTAACATTTTTTAAAGTGTTATTCCAAGTTTAGGAAAGAAAAATACTTATTTATAAAACGTATAAATTTGTTTGAACGTAGCAGGACTCGAACCCACGCCTCCCAGAAACCGACCAGGTCGGTTGGATTCTCAAAAACGCCGTCTAATTAGTCCATCTATCGATAAGGGGCTCTCTTTGCCAACTATCCGTTGTATCTTTGGGCTGTAATCTGAGATCGTAAACATTCCGTGGACCAGTGCCAATGTATACAAGATGCTGCATCATCAGCTGTGACAGTGAAAGTCAATTTAAAAAGTTTTAGATGATTTGTATTGAACACGGTGTGGTTCTAAATGTGTGAAGAAAATAGTTGATATAGAGACCGTTGTAGCTCAGTGGTAGAATATGATTATAAATGCGACGGTTGTAGGTTCTTTAGTCGAGGGAATGTTTGTGTCTAATTTATTTTTATCTCGTTTCGACAAAGCGCAACAATAATATCCTTAAATGTCTCGAAATCCGTACAACCAAATTGTAATTCAATATACATCTTTAAAAAAAAGCCACGGTTTTTTTGCATACGATCTAGTGTTAAGACATTCAGTTTCCCACTTTGCGTTTCCGTTTCCGGCATTACATGTTGAGTGGCGGAACTCAATGCCGCGCTATGTCTTGTTATCACGGCGAATAGAATCGAGCCTACACTATCGTATTCTATAGTCAGACACCCATACCTCTTTAAATTGGAATCAAATATAAGTATAATGGAAAATAATATTTATAATAAAAAATAATGATTTATAGATTGTTTAATTCCAATAACATTGCAAACATAAAAATGTTATATAAAAACAACGTACAGTTTAGGTATTGCTTTGTGAAATATGAAACTAATGTTAGGAATGTCATAACAAAAGATTAGCTGTTCAAATTTTACATAATAAATTATAAATTATAATGATTGAAAGCATATATTATGGCTTAGTTTTATATTATACTTTATAAAAAATAAGAACGTACGGGATTTGAACCAGCTCCTCTTGGAAATTTTTAGTTTTATATTATTTATTAATATATATATATATATATCGAGGCCAATCGTGGCGCTGTGGCACAAAGGGTGACTGTGAAACCAACTGGTTGTGGGTTCGATCCCCGCTCGAGGAGATGAAATATTTACTTAAATTTATATTTCCATTGCTTCGCTCTGGTGTCGAGGGTATAGCGCGGCGTTGAGTTCTACCACTCAACACGCAATGGCTCCAGAAATCGGCAGAAAGTGGAGAACGGAGTGTCTTATAACACTAGGTTCCCCCTGCCTCTGCCAAAAATCATCTTCACAAACAAACAGAAAAACAGATACACAAAAAGATGGACGGCCAGGATGGACGAAGATACAAACAGACAAATCTTTAAATATTTTTTTAATGAGATTATTAGATATAATTACCTCAAAACAAGTACAAAAATATTCGGACGAGTAATCTTTATAATGCACTCAGTTTATTCAACGACGAAACGTTTTGTTTTCATTAAACATGTCAAGGCTAACCTACAGCAAATATAAATATTCACTAGAATGCGATATGCAGCAAGTCAAAAATCTATATAATATAAGACTTTTCCGTTACCGAGTGACACACAGATGACGTCCAATCAAAACTACTGTAACTAAAAAAATCTAAATCAGCTTCACGCTGTATCCCGCACAGAGAAGGGTAGGCAGAGGGAACCTAGTGTTATTACATTCCGTACCCCACTTTGCGCCGAGTTCTGGAGGCCTTGAGACATTGAGTGGCAGAACTCAACGCCGCGCTTTGCCTCGACACCAGAGCGAAGAAATTAAAATACAAATGTAAATAAATACCTCTCTCTCCCTCTCTCTCTCCCTCTACTTCCTCGAGTGTTGATCCAACCCACAAATTCCTGAAATTGGAATTCCTACAGGAATAGATAAGAAAACGATACTATACATTTTACGTCTTAAAGTCCAGGGAAACGAAGCTGCGGGCGACGACTAGTATTCTATAATTTATTAAAACTACCCAAATGAATATAGAAATTTGCATGGATAAATGGATTTGGCAGCGAAACGAAGTCCGAGCCGTTAATTGATTGAGTTAAAACAAACACAGAGACAAATTTAACCTGTGTTTTCGTAACACGTTTACTTGATGTAGATATTAAAGGGAATTTAGCCTTGTTTTCCATCTTCTTCTCCATCTCCAGCATTATCTTATCAATTACTGATTAGAATTTATTATATTTTTGTGTTAGATTGTCAATATATCAAGGATAAGCCATAGTTTTAAAATAAATAAATCAGCTTCACGCTGTATCCCGCACACTGCAGGGTAGGCAGAGGGAACCTAGTGTAAAGACACTCCGTTTCCCACTTTTTGCCGAATTCTGAAAGCATTGCGTGTTGAGTGGCAGAACTCAACGCCGCGCTTGTCCTGGACACCAGAGCGAAGAAATGGAAATATAAATTTAAGTAAATATTTCATCTTATCGAGGGAAGATCGAACCCACAACCAGTCGGTTTTACAGTCACACTTTGTGCCACTGCGCCACGACTTTCTTCTATAGTCATAATCATAGTATAGTCATAGTGTTCATGTATTTAAAATATGTCATATGTCATACACAACTTTTAAGCTGAAATACCTTTCCGCATTTGACCAAGCGCTAATAAAATATACTTCTGAATAAAAAGTTAAAGTTATGGTATCACTTTCTTGTCCGTCTGTCAAGATCATATATCTCGGGATCACGTAGAGGTATTACAATCATTCAAGTCCCTTTTCCCTTGAAGCATAGAAAAAAATCAAGCATTTAAGCCCAAGCAATCAAAAGATATGAGCATTTATGCCTTGTTTTACTGCACTTTGTAAGAAATTCGCTGCATAATCTAAATCTATATGATTCCCGTGAACCAATAGTTATGAAAAATGGCAAGTAGTTAGAACTTACAAATCATATAAAGGAAAAAATGCGAAAAGTGAAAATTTACGGAAATTTCATAGAAAAAGAATCATTACAAAACTTATATTTGTAGTTTATTTAGCACAAAATGACTGCATACAATCAAAACTTATAGGATATTTCCTTTTATTTTCACTTATGAAATTTGGAAAGAAGTGCTTCCAGTACAAATGAAGGAAAAAAACTGGAAAATAGAAACTTTTACACTCAATGTCTCGAAAATTGCTCTGAGAGCGGAGAACGGAATGTGTTAATACTAGGTTTCTCCTGCATATTCTGCTGATATACAGCGTGAAAAAAATTATAAAAAATATATATTTGAAAGCGAGATATTAATTACGTTTTGATGTGTTCACAGAAGCAGTATAAGGACAGGTTTTTGCATTATTAGAAAAAATCCAGCATCAGTGATGGACGGGTTGCAGTATAATGGAATACTGATCCTTATATGAGTGCTTTAGCAAAGATCGCTCAAAATTTAAAATAAATAGTTGCTGTACTGATTTTTATATAAACAATATAAAATAATAATGATACGAACGTTATATTTTTGCACCCAATAGCACAGTAAAGAAAAGTAAAAAAAAGAAATATAAAAGAAAGAATGCTATCAGATAAAATATAAAAATTCTCTAGCATATTTATATAACGAAGCCGGAGTGTCTTAACACCAGGTTTCTAGGTTCCTAGTTTTTTTTTTTCTATCCTGCCATGAGCGGGATACAACAACATGAAACCAAAATTTATATATATACATACATATATAATATCTTAGTAAACTGCAATATTACCAGCAATTGTAATAAATGATCCGTTTTCAATGTGACTTCTGAGTTATAGCCCTAGCCTCTACCTCTACCTACACTGTAATTAGAATTACTGTACAGCCTTTATTATTAGGTTTGTCATATTAAGTTAATTAGAATTATATAATTAGTCTATACTTATTTAGAAAACTTTTCAACTTTAACTTTAAAAATAAAAAAAAACTATTTTTTTGAACGTAGCGAAATGTGAACCCGTGCTTCTTTGGTCCAAGCGCTCTAACCAACTAACCCATAGGTTCTCATCGAGCTATGTCAAAATTGTTATACGCTTGTTATAACTTATTTATGTTGTAAGCAAAATTTCATACGGTTTCTTATAAAATATTTTTTTAATAAATTTAATCGTTATAGACGTACACAAAAGCGATAACTCATATTATTTGGATATTAAGTACTTATTACACCTAAAAATAAACGTTAGAACAAAACATAATAACTTAATTTTAGTTTGTACTTTAACTCATTTTCAACGTTATAAATTTATAAATGCTCTCGTATAGTTACCATCAATGTTAGTTAGTTTATCGAAAAAATCTACCTTTTTAATATAACCAAAAGGTTTTTTTTTTTATTTTTGCACGCTTTCTCATTTGTCATTATTATTACTAAACTATAATATAGATAGATAAAGCACATCGGTAAGTCGGCTAGTTTGATCAAATATGTAAATTGCTTACATATTATATTTAAAATTTTTAACTATATGAAATTTACAGTTATATTATTATTTATAAATTTTTACTATTATTATTTAGTAGGCAGAGGGAACCTAGTGTTGAGATACTCCGATCCTAACTTACCGCCGAATTTCGGAGGCATTGAGGCGTTGAGTGACGAACTCTACATCGCGCTTTGCTTCGACACCAGAGCGAAGAAATGGAAATATAAATTTTAAATAAATATTTCATTTCCTCGATTGGGGATCGAACCCACAACCAGTGGCGTTTACTTCACAGTTACAATCACAGTTTGTGCCCCTGCACCAGAACTGGCTTCATATTTATGCTAACATTATTATTATATTTTAAAAATTATTGTTTTAAAATTTACAGATGAAACTTTATAATTACCTAAAACATAAAAAATCTATCAAAATAAGCGTTTGGCATAACAAGTTGTGATCACTGCTTTGTTATAAAGTAGCGTTAGTTAAAAATAAAAATGACTTGCATATTAGACATAAACAATGCAATGTAGCTATCATTGTTGTTTCACATTTATTATTTGTT
>DWQW01004885.1:0-18841 GCA_018249695.1 Heliconius erato demophoon | reverse complement strand
GTGTCGCAAAAAACAGACCGAATGAAACAGAAGATGGTCGTGTGCTGCGTTTAATATTTGTATTCTTAAAGAAATTAAGGAATTCCATATTAGGACACTATTCCATATTTGGTGACTTTCCCTCTACACATGTGCGACTGCAAACGCGAATGATCTTGTCGTTCGATTCCCGCTCGAGGAAATGAAATATTTGAAATAGTCCTTTCCTCGCTTTGGTAACGAGGCAAAGTGCAGCGTTGAGTTCCACCAGTCAATACACATGAACTTAATTCTTCTAGAATTCGGTGGAAAGTGGAGTACTAAAGTGGGAACGGAGTGTCTTAACACTAGTTTCCATCTGCCCATCCTTCTATGTAGGTTATACGGAGTGAAGCTAAAAAAGGTGTTAAATTAAAAGGTGCTAAAATTGTAATTCTTTCGAATTATATTATAAGTAATGTAAATGAACAAAAAAATATAAAATAACTAAAATCTGGAGTTGATTGTATTGAAGACCAGTTAGATATTAATAAGAAATAAAACATTGTTCATTTTTATTTAACTTTTGCCTGCTGTGGTAGATTAGTTAACGTGAACTTCAAAAGAAAAGGTTTTATACGTAATTACTTCCAAGCCTATACGTTGTTAAATTTGTTTGCACATTTACTTATCAGCATAATGAAAGGTAGAGCCTCATACTCTCTAGGCGATCCTGGATTTTATAATATTAATAAAGTAATACTTGTGGTATGTATCTACAGAGGAAAACCTTAAATATATATAATGTAAATGACTTGGAATATTCATATAAAAGTTGCTTTTATCCCTTTTTATTTTTTTAAGGTATACAAGAAATTATAACAATATTTTTTTCCCCGAAAAGTCTAACGCTTAAATTAATGTTTTTAATCAATCTATATTATATAGTAAAACAAGTTTTTATAGATGTTAGACAAAGAGATTTTTAGGGTTTCGTCAAAACCATTTATCTCGAGATCACGTGGATCAATCAAAAATGAATATCGAATATTCAGGTCTCCCTCCCTAAGTAGTACTCCTAAGTCCCTTGGAGCTTAGAAAAAAATCAAATACCAATACAGAAAAAAAATCCATCCCAATGATATATATCCATTTTTGACATTGTACAGAAAAAAATATTACAAACTTATGTTTGTAGTCCCTTTCATACAAAATGAGGGCATACGTTCGCACACCTAAACTTGTAACTGTACCTTTTATAAGTTGTACTTACCGTTGACCTATAGTACTGAAATTGGTACGGAATTCTCGGTGGCTGTGTCTGACTCGCACTTGACTCGCACTTTTTCCTTCATAATCTGTTTTTAATGACTTCTCAAAGTCTGTCTTATAACTCTGGCTGGCAATAATTTAAAAAGCATTGATGACTTTTTCTGTTTAATCTGCTGTAATATGTCAATAGTACTTCTAATTTGTAAATGGTGAAATAGTACAAGGTGACATTAAGAAATATAAATAATGAAGGTAAAGTCGTGTATACGTTGATAATATAATAATATATACTTTTACTATCAAAGACGAATAAATTTTAATATTTAAATGTAAATTAATATAAAAAATATATTAAAAAAAAATACTGTCCCGACGGTGAGTCGAGGGTCCAAGCCATTGATGGCTAATGTGAGGTTCCAGAGTGAGAAACCTCCCCACAACACGCGCCGAATCAAGCTATACTGCCTTCTGCATCCAGTGTTGATTCAACAGCTAAACGATAACCTCTTAAGGTGTTGCTTCGACCAATATCTTTTCGACCAACATTATTTCATATATATGTATTATTACATTTTGTTTTGTGTGATATTAGGTATCGTGTCCCACGAAACAATTATTTTGCTTTCCTTTTTCATATTATTGTGTAACAATACAGTATTTTATGTTTCGTAGCACATTCTGTAAGTTTACAGAGGAGGTGGCGAAAAACGATTTAGTATACGGTCACGGTGTATAGACAACGGAGTGTCATAATACTAGGTGCCCTGCCTGCCTACCCTGCTATATAAGCGGGATATAATTTTAATACAAATACTTAACACGATCTAAAATATACTATTTAAGTGACTGTCGTAATGCTCACTTTTTAACCAAAATCTTAGTCATACTCGTATTTGAGACATTAATAGGTTAAAGAACAAAGTCATACCGATATATTTAAAATAATGGCAATGTTTATTTGTTTTGCTTCAATTAAAATATACTCACGAAGTTTTTCTTAGAGATGATGATTTTGGTTGATATGATGTAATTTTTTTGTAAATCAAATTAAGATATATATATATTAATATATTTCTGGGTATCAAACACAAAAATGTCGCGTGTACCGTCATTGGATGTGCTGCTACATCACGATGGCTTATAATATATTAAATGTTTATATATAAATCATTTTAACACTGTATCCCGCACACAGCAGGATAGGCAGAGGGAACCTAGTGTTAAGACACTCCGTTCCCCACATTCCGCCGAGTTCTGGAGGCATTGCGCGTTGAGTGGCGGAACTCAGCGCCGTGCTTTGCCTCGACACCAGAGCGAAGAAATGAAAATATAAATGTAAATAAATGTTTCACTTCCTCGAGTGGGGATCGAACCCTCAACCAGTCGATTTTACACTCAGACTTTGTGCCCCTGCGTCACGACTGGCCTCATTAAATGATTATTTATGACATAATAAGACATTTCGAGATTCTAGATGGCAATGAAAAACAGCATGTTGATTATTTAAACATTTCTGTATAATTACTGAATGTTTCAATAGCACTAATATACTATACTGTAAAATCATCTTATTTTTCAGTCTTCCAAACATATTTCGAAAACTCGAGCTGATTTACGAGAATCGCCGAAAAGTTGTACCGTTATCGAGCAAGGCGGCAGTAGTGTCAAGGCTTTTCCCTTGCCAAAACAATGGAGTACTATAAAAAAGACGGATCCACTTGCAGGTGGTAGAACGCTGGCCAAGTCACCACGTGAAAGAGGATCTGCATCAGAATCAAATTTGGTAATAAGTTTAAATATATAGATTAAGAATTATATCTGATATCAGTAGCCGTCGTCGCCTAGTGGTACTAACGTATGACTGTTAACACGACTGTAGTGGGTTCGATTCCAACTAGGTAATGAATTATTATTTATTCATATTTTATTTTTTTCGCTATAGTAACAAGCCAAAGTACCCTTTGGTATGTAACAAACATCTTGCAAATATATATATTTATTATTTTGTGTTATTTGTCATCTATTTACTTATGTTCCATTGAAGATTTATCTATTTAAAATCTTTTTCCAGCCAATTACTGATATCACAATGGACGAACTTACTCAAATAGAGATCGATAGCCATCATGGTGATGATGAAGGTTTAACACTGAAAAATTCGAAAGTCCAATCTCCTGAAAATCGTGACACTAAAAAGCTACACGGAATTTGGCAAAATGAAAAAGCTAAAAGTTTTGGCGCAGAGAATCTGGTTGGTAATTAAATTAAATTATAACAGTGAAGCTTTCCCCCGCACACAGCAGGGTAGGCTGAGAGTGTTACCTAGTGTTAAGACTCACCGTTCTCCGCTTTCCGCCGATTTCTGGAAGCATTACGTGTTGAGTGGCGAAACTCAACGACGCGCTTTGCCTTTGCACTTAGTTAAGTATTGAAATGATCATTTAAAATAAAGGCCGGTCTTGGCGCATAATCCTCAAATTGTCGCGCTTTCACTGTAAATTTGAGGATTCAATTCCAACTCGAGAAAATGAAGTATGTTTGTTATATTCCCATTTTCTTCGCTCTGGTGTTGAGGCAAAAGCGCAGCGTTGAGTTGCGCCACTGTACACGTATAGCCTTCAGAATTCGGCGGAGATTGAGGCGGGAGTGTCTTAACAGTATGTTACCTCTGCCTACTACCCACATACAGGAGGTATGTGGGATACAGCGTGACGCTAAAACGAAAAAGTTTTCATTTGTTTTCTTAAACATAAACATACAAAAACATATTCATATATTTTCTTTTGTTCCAGAAATCGAGGACCCGTAAGTATATTTCTAATTAATTAATTAGAAGTTATGTTTCTAAGAATTTCTTGCGACGATGTTATGCAAAATTTTAACGAGAAAATTTTCTATGGACGTTTTGACACCGCTCTAACTATATATATACATGTAAGTACATAAAATACAACAATTATCATTTTAATAAATGAACTAAAAACCAGCTTCACGATGTATCCCACACACATCATAGTAGGCAGCGGGATTCTAGTGTTAAAACACTTCGTTCCCCACTTTCCGCAGAAATTTTTGAGGCATTGCGTGTTGAGTGGCGGAGCTCAACGTCGGGTTTTTTCCTGGCTTGGTGCCAGAGAGACGAAATAAAAGTATTTATATAACAATTCATTCCCTCGAGTGGGGATCAAACCCACAAACATCACGTTACAGTCACATTTCTGCGTCCCAGATCGACGACGGCCTCATGAATAATCTTCAAGAAATATTTTTTAATATTGTTGTATAGAATATTTTAAATATACATGCGGTTCAGGTTCGCCGTCTCCAATGATCACGGGAGATGCACTGACAAGACAGATACGTGATATTCATACGGAGACGAGGAAAAGTGCTAGGATAATAAGAGATTCTAAAGCAAGACTACTTGAAATTCAAAAGGTAATTTTATATTTAATAGTATATAGCCGAAGTTAATTCAAGTTTATTGAAAAATATGTGAATTTTAGCTTATTATTTGCTTATTTTGACATTTTTTTGGATAAATTATAAAAATTTCCTCAACTTCGCTTCTCTAAATAAAAACTTTGTTCGCTCCGGTGTCGTGGTAAAGCGCAGCGTTGAGTTACGCCTTTCAACTCGCAATGACTCCAGAATTCCGCGGAAATTGGGGAGCGGAGTGTCTTAACATTAGGCTCTCTCTGCCTACCAATGTGTGGAGCAAAAACAATATTTGGTCAATCGGTTGAAATTTGGCATTCGTTTTATAAGACTACAATTGGTAATATTTCAATAGGTACATATTTATAAAACATGAAATTAAATCATCTTCACGCTGACCCTGTACAGCAGTGTAAGCAGAGGGAACCCTGTGTTAAGACACTCTGTTCCTCACTTTTTAAAGAAATAAATTCCTTTTATAAGAAATAATAACTCATTTCCTCGAGTGGGGATTGCACCCACATATATCTATTTATATTCATAATATTTTCTATTCTTATTTAAGAAAAAACCCTTACTTGAGAGTGATATAAAGGAAATCGGTGAACGGAACGAACTGCTTCTACGTGAAATGAAACGTTTTGACAAATTGACTAGAAACATTCAGAAACTAGTGTCTGACGAAAGTTCACAAAACCGTAAATTTAAGGAAAGTTTACTACTGAGAGAGAACATCGCTGCAAGTATTTATGGTAATCACTGGACTTTAAAACGCTGGCCAACTTTGAAAATATTCCATTAATGATTTTTAGTGTTTTTTTGATAGATTTTATATTTAAATGAATTGAATTGATTTAAAAATCAGTATCTCGCACATATCAGGATAGGCAGAGGGTATCTAGTGTCAAGACACTCCGTCCCCACTTTTCGCCGAATTCTGGAGGAATTTCGTGTTGATTTGAGTGGCGGAACTAAACGCCGCGCTTTGCTTTGATACCAGAACAAAGAAATAAAAATAGATTTTTTAATATTTTATTTTCGAGTTGGGATCGAACCCACAACCAGTCTCGCTTACAGTTTGTGCCCTTGTGCCACGACTGGCGTGTCTTCGTCTTGACTTAATTTATTTGTATTAAAACACTTATGGCCCATGTATAAGCTTTTGACACCAGTTGTGGCGCATGGCCTCAAATTGTAACTCAATAACCACCCAACATTTAATCCATCGTTTAAATAATACTTTCGGTACTAAGCGTAAAAATATTCCTATTGAAAACTCATTTTAACTAATATGTTTACAATATGTTACTTTGTGTTTCATTTGTGTTTCACTTGTTAAGTTTATGTATTTCAACGTCATAAAATAAAAATATTATTTCAACAAAGTACTAAGTAATAAAAATTATAAACAAGAAAAAATACAAGAATAAGAAAGAAACGACCATATCTTCGACGACGACGAGATTGTGGGTTCGATTTCCACTCGAGGAAATGAAATATTTTATGTTTTTTCATTTCTTTGCTCTGGGTTCGAGGCGAAGCGCGGCGTTGATTTCTACCAAAAAAAAAACTACCTTAGCATTAATTTTACAGAGTCACCATCGTATCCAGAATGTGAATTATCCACATCAGAAGACTACGACCGTTGTAAAAGACATACTTCCACGACAACAAGCAATCAGCCAATTCGCAGCAAATCTGTACGTCTTTCTTTGTATATAGGTTTTAAAGCACAATCTAACCACAAGTTGTGGTTGGGTTGTATTTTAAAGCCAGTAAGTTTATTATTCTTGTTTTTGTAGGAATTTTAAATTTTTTGCCTTTATTGTCACGTAGTTTCGACTGTCTGTTACCAGAATATTTTTTTCTTCTTTTTTTTTAGCTAAACGGCGGCGGAGGGAACGTGGGAAGTAGGAAACTACTTTTAAAACATTTTGTTCTCAATAAGATATTTTTGTTCCCTACTTTCCGCCTAATTCTGGAGAAATTGCGTGTTGAGTGGCGTTACCCTCGTTACCACAGCGAAAAAGAAATGGTCGACGAGCCTCCGAATAAATTATTTACACTAAATTTCATATAATTTTATTTAGCTTCCGTATATTTTAAGGAAATTGACCTTTCAAGAAAATTAAGTGAAAGTTACGACATGCAGGAGAAGTTGGTTGCAGATAATGCGGATTTGGAAGTCAAGAGGTTCGTTATAAATTTACGCTTAAGATCTAAAACTTTTGAAACTGAATATGTAAAGGTATAAATGACTGTAAGATTTTAGTTCTTGATGATATATACGACGTCAGTTGTGGCGCGGTCCCCACTCGAGAAATTGAAATATTGAAATTTATATTTTCACTTCTCAACTCTGGTGTCAAAGCAAAGCGCAGCGTTAAGTTCTGCCACTCAACACGCTCTAAAATTCGGTGGAAAAGGGGAACGGAGTGTCTTTACACTAGGTTCCGTCTACCCAGCTGTGTGGGGCACAGCGTGAAGCTGATTTCGTAATGATATATGTTATCGTTACACAACATGCGACATCCAAAAAGACTTTAGCGGTACAGTGAGCCGTTACACTTTTCGGTTGTACTATCTTAAGTATTGTGCAGAGAAATGTAAAATAAATAAATAAAGACTTTAAAGTCAAACATTTTCCAATTGCACTTTTATATTTCTTTTTTAGTTTCTCTCTGTATTCTGTATATACCTCGTCCCTTATGTTCCGATTAATTTTACAGACATTGCGTGTCGAGTCGCGTAACTCAACACTGCACCTCGTCTTCTTGCCAGAGCGAGAAAATGAAAATAATTCTTCTAAATCCACCGAGTCTGACCCGAACCCACAAATTTCGTATGACCTGTCATATGATATATATTGCGGTATACACACTATTGCGTCGTCGAAATAAACTTGACAAAAATAATTAAAAATTCCAATGAGTTTTGACAGTTTATTACTGTTTTTTTCAAGGAACGTCTAACAAGTTATGTAAATGAATGCTACCTTCAAATTCAAAATAAGCTCATTATATGCATTTTGAAATTAAATGTCACGGTGTACGTGTATATTTTTGAAAAATAAAAGTAAATCTACGATAACATTTCGATTTAAGGTATTATAAATTATGTTTATGGATCTACTTAATTAACACAAAAATATCGCATCAAATTTTTAAGTGTATTGCAATTTGGAATATAAATTATAATTTAGAAGAAACTTCAAGTAAATCGATATAAAAAAAATCAATTTTGTTCATACAATAAAATATTTATTGTATTACTAATTTATACTGACATAATTTACTACTGACACAAACGCGGCTTCGCTTGCTTAAACTTTTTTTTATAAAAAGTGGGTATGACATGAAAACGTAATAAGCAAACTTACATTCACTTTAATAATATTAGTATGATTGTGTCAGAGATAAAAAGAAAGTTATAGATTTATTTATTGTCTAATTATTATTTTTATTATGGTACAATATTGTTCTTAATTCAAAAAGATTTAAGTTGATCAAGTAGAAGTATTTTAGAACATTATGATCTGTAATAGTAGGGAATGTAATGTAAGCTAAATATAGCTTATATATATATATATATATATATATATATATATATATATATATATATATATATATATATATATATATATATATATATAGTAGGGAATGTAATGTAAGCTATATTTGGCTTTTGTCGTGCCATCGTTTTTGTCGTCGTCGTCGTGTGGTTCTCGTCGGTAAATTGTCTATCCAATACAAAAAGTTGAGGCCAGTCGTGGCGCATGGGCACAAGTATGTGTCTGTGAATGCGGCAGTTATGGTTTCGATTTCCATTTGTGGAAACGAAATATTTCATCAATATGTATTTATTTTCGAACTGGTGTCGAGGCAATGCGCGGCTTTTTACTTCCGCCACTCAACACACAATGCCTTCAGAATTTTGTGGAAAGTCGGGAATGGAGGTGTTTTATTGAGAACACAGTGTCTTAACATTATTTATGGTCCTCAGGTTCCTTCTGTCTACCCTATGTACGGGATACGGGAATCTAAAAAAAATACCGAGATTAACGTGTTTACCTTAATACATTTTATGAAAAAGTATTGAAAAATTACTATATTACTAATGAGAGCGGACCCTTGCTGCAGGCTGTTAAGAAGTGTCATTGCGTTATCAGAATGCGAGATGCAGGCATTAGTTACCACTTTGGAACAAGGGTGTGAAAATATTGGTTTAAGCCTGAATTCGATTAAGACAAAGGTTCTGGTTTTTCAAATAGATGAAGAAAAGAGTAAATGCAAGATCAGTGTAATATTTGGCAGGTATGTTCAGTAGAGATGGAAGATACGAGATGGATGTGGAAAGGAGTATTGCTGCCGGTAATAGGGTTAACGGAACCTTAGCTGGATTGATGAGACGGCGGAACGTCAGGACAGTTGCGCCGTACACAATGCAGTATTGGTTATACCCTCTTATACGGCAGCGAAACGTGGGTATTACAGAAGAAGAATGAAAGAAAAATGAATGCCGTGGAGATGCGATATGCTCGTAGGATATGCGGAGGCAGCTTAACTGATCGATGCATTGAAGAGATACACAAAATGGCAGGTTCTAGCGAGGAAGTCACGGTGAGAATGAAGAAGAACGTGCTCCGCCGGCTTGGGCACGTCCAATGAATGAGTGATGAAAGAATGGCAAAAGGTTTATAACGGAAAAGTGAGCGGTGAGAGAGGCAGGGAGAGACCTTGCTTGAACTTCGAAAACACAGCATCAAAGATGCTGGAGGAAGGTCACGTAAAACGCATGAGTACCCCCCGGAGGGCATGTACGAAGAGATTGATAACAGTGGACGAGGCGAAAGCGGTATGTAGAGATCGTAGCGTTTGGCGCTCCGTTCTGACTACCATAGATAAGTAAGAGAAATTGTTACATGTATTTATTAATAAGTAAATATATGAAATTAAAGAAATATTTAATTCTTATATATACTAACTAATAATGTTACTTATTTTATGTCTATACATATAATAAAATTGTAACTCATCTGTCTATATGTGAAAGATATATAGCAACCAAAAATTTAAAAACTTAATTTTTAAATTTTTTGTACGATTTTTCTGTTTGTCTGAATGTGCCTTTATTCGTGCTAATCTCAGAATTGGCTTAACCTATTTAAGTGATGTTATGAGGCATCAATATAAATCATTTGGTCTAAGAAAATTGCTACGAAATAGTTGCATTGATCAATTGACTGAAACTTTCACTGTATGGATATTGTCTTGAAAATGATAATGTTATTTGAACAGGAAAATTTGTAAATAAATAATTGTCTAGTTCTAACCGACGAAGCCAAAGCTAGCGTTAGTCTTATAATATATTTAAAATAAAATCAGCTTCACGCTGTATCCCGCACATAGCAGGGAAGGCAGAGGGAACATAGTGTTAAGACACTCCGTTTAACAATATATTTATTGACATTATTATCATTTACAGAAATTATTATTATTATTTTCATAATTCACGTCCAAAATTTTCGTTTACACATTAACAATTTGCCTTCACTTCAATTTGTAAACTGAATATTAAACTAAACTGAATTATATACAACCTCATGTCAAATTCATAGGTCTGCGTTTAAAATAGGAACACTGGATTTATCTAAATTAAAGTGTCAAACGGTCCGGTGACGCTATTGTCGCGTCTAAACAATTTTCAAAACTAAATTGCGTAGTAATTATGGCGAAAACCAACTAACGAAACTGAATATTGCAAAAATGTTTTACGTAAGGTTAGTGTAATATAAATTAATTCTAGATATATCCTGTATAAGGAATTGATGACAAAGGATCAAAACTTGGAGACGTGTCGAGCTCAAATCAAGAGGCTTCAGGGCGAACTCAAATTGATGAACAAAGAGAATGTTGCGCTTCACGAGAAATTGAATAGAAATAATCCAGAGGTATCACTGAGTAGAGTAAAATAAAGTTATTATCAGAATTTTTTAAACGATTTCTGTTAAAACTTTCTAATAATAGGTGGAGGTTATCAATTCGAATGTTTTTTTTAATATTTGTTAGCTATTTTTGATGATTCTTTTTTTTGATGATTGATGATGATTTTTTGATGATTCTTGTTTTATTAAAAAGTCGTTGGTGTGATAGTATTCATGAGAAACTCACATATGTCTTAAATTTTCATTAAATGGACGAAGAACTCAATATCCCTGCAACTGATTTCGATTATTCTCTCTTATTGGAAAGGATACACTTCAATGGTAGTTTGATGAAAGTTTGGTGATGTTCTGATTATGGCATCCGGTAGAAATTGAAGAAGCCGGGTTTTTTTAGTTAATAAATATAATTATAAACAATCATGTTACCTTACGTACTGGATACTTGTGTACTTACAGTACTCTCTCATCTGGTGTGAACTGTGAAGCATATTCCACGACCTTAAGTTTCTTTAATAAAAAATCTCAACATTGTATTATTTATTTTCTATACACGTTTGCCATATTTTTTTATGAAAAAAGGTAAAAAAATAGTATAAAAGTTAAAATATAAGTTTATATAATGGATTGTTTTTAATATTTTTATTAACTCCAGGGCGATGCAACAACTGTGAAGCAAGATCCATCAAATCAAAATACATATGAAAAGGTACATACATGTTATTGTTAAAATTGTTTTATTATTATTGATATTATTATATATTATATTTGATATTATATTATATTTCTAAGTTTGATCATTGAGACGTATGAACAGAAATTACCCTAGTTTTCCATAGCGACTTACAGTCCACCGACGACGGACTCTAATAATGAAAGCCTAAAAATAATTTATTTTAAAATAATATATTTATTTCACTAAATACCTCTACCTAATAATTGCGGTTCAAAGCACAAAGTGTGACCGTAAACGCGATAGGTTGTGGGTTCAATTCCCAGGTGACGAGGCAAAGCGCGTCGTTGAGTCCCGCAACTCTACACTCAATGTCTTCAGAATTCGGCAAAAAATTACTCTCTGCCTATCCTGGTGTTGCGGAATACAGCGTGCAGCTGATTTCACTAAATAGATGTAATATTTGTACGTGTATCAATATAAATGATACACCTACTCGTATTTTTACTTTCTAGCTTTAAGTGTCGACTTTTATTTCTAAAAAGACTCACATTTGACTTTTTAAATACAGATTGTTTTCAATATAATATAATGTAATAAGTCTTGTATTCGTTATCACATCTAACAGTGAATATGGAAAAAATATGTTGAAACACAATAATGGAAAATATTTTAAAAAATAAAAAACTAAAAAGTCACAAACAATTTGCTAACAAGGTTTTATTGTAGAATATATTTTTGCATTTATTTTCTAGAACTCTCTGATAGTTTATATAATTTGATTCCAACGTGGCGCAGTGAGGCTGCGACTAATCTTAAGGCAGTGGTCGTAGGTTTATTAGTGATTATATATAATTTATTATGATTAAGACACTCCGTTCCCCATTAAGTATAAGGGGAACGAAGTGTCTTAATACTAGGTTCCTACACTGCTGTTTGGGGGATACATTGAACAAAGCGAGGTATTGAATTTTCGCGTAAGAACGAAGTATCTTGAAACTAGATGCTCTCTGCCAGTGTATTTATGGATGATAAGCTGAAGCTTAAAAATATTGGATGCATCATTGGTCTTATGTTATTTGAAGATATCTTCATTTTTTTAATTTTTTTCTTATTAATGTATATTAACATTTTCATACGTGTAAAATCAAACCCACAACCGTTGTACTGTCTTTCTTTCAATATATTTTTTTCAGCTTAACGCTGTATTCCGCCTATGGTAAGGTAGGCAAATGGAACCTCGTGTAACGCCCTTTGCCTTATTACCAGAGCAAAGAAATAAAAATATTAATATAATAAATAAAAAATTCGTTTCCCTGAGTGGGAATGGAACCTACATTTTTCGCGTTTACAGACACACGCTTGTGCTACTGCGCCATGACGGCCTCCTCGGTAGATGTATAATGAATACATGATAAAGGGGTGGTTTGTAGGGTTAAAGTAAATTGAACTAGAGGGCGCGCTGTTGTAT
This sequence comes from Heliconius erato demophoon, assembly GCA_018249695.1. NCBI lineage: Eukaryota > Metazoa > Arthropoda > Insecta > Lepidoptera > Nymphalidae > Heliconius > Heliconius erato. The sequence continues at coordinate 6,088 of DWQW01004885.1, read as the reverse complement.
TTTGTACTTGGTTTATGCAGAAAAATAATGAAATTAATTAGAGATTCCATATTTTTTTAATATTACATTAAATTTTTGTTAAAAAAAATTAAAGGGGCAGACAAAAATATTTTAAACATTTTTAAAGTGTTATTCTTAGGAATGAAAAATACTTATTTAGAAAACGTATAAAAATGATAAAAATCTGTTAAGTCATATAAAACATGAAATTATTAATATATATATTTTTTTCAATTTAATATTTTATGCTTATAGTAATATATTCGGATAACGTACTTATGTTTATTTTGTATTTCAAGGAAAGCGATACAAACGGGAAAAACGTAGAAAATTTGGTGGCCAAATTAGAAAATTACAAGATTTCCACAGAAGACCTTGTAAATATACACATTTTGTTTCTAATCTATATTATCGTTATATTTGTAACATCATTTTTTTATAATTTTTAAATTATATTCTTATGTATTGATAGACTTTATTCATAACTTTTGTTGTAGTATATTCATATACCTCAATTAAGTAATGGGATATTTAGTAAATGTAACTATTTTTTTTAATTAGAGTAAAGAAATGTAAATACTTTATTAGTATTGCATATTTTACTAATTTCTTTAGTTGCATCGGCTAACTTTATTGTTTTTTTATACGACAAGCTCTTCAATAGTCTTTCTTTCTGGGATACACTTAATAAAAAGCGTCTTCTTAAATAAAGTGAAAAAAAATAAAGGCAGAAGATTCATATATTGATGATGACTCTATCTTCTGTCTGTCTTTGTAGATTTAGATTTCTGTCTTTTCCACATAAAAACGAAAATACAACTGAAAAAATATACAATATAAAGCTTTAGGTCTAAATAATTCGCTGTTATTCGAACTATGTCTTCATGAAATACAGCCTTTCAGTGCGTTTTAGCTCTGTCAACAGATGGCGTGTTTTCAAAATTATACATAAAATTATGCTGAAAATCCTGAATATGTTCCCAATTTGTACTTCATATGAACGTGAGCAGTCGTGGCCGAGCGGTTAAGGCGTCTGATTAGAAATCAGATTCCCTTCTGGGGAGCGTAGGTTCGAATCCTACCGACTGCGTGCACCGTCTTGACTTGCACGTTTTGCTTTTCAGTTTTGCATATTCAGTTTTTCCTTTTCCACTATTTTTGCTTGTCTAAGGTATGTAATATTACGTTCATAAGCAATTTTTCTCATTGAAACTTTTCTTCTGGAAACTGAAAAGTAATTTCAGTCGTTTTCAATATTTGATACTGAGAGTTCAATCTTTAGAAATTCCTTAGTAGTTTTCCGATAAATCTTTCAAATATTACGTTATTCTTATGTTGAAATTTTTTTTCGTAATTAAAATAAAAATGAAACAGAGCTTATTAGTTCAATTAATTGAGTAGTAATTGAACGAAATTTTGTTTTGCTAAAGACTATCAGTATTAAGCTTAGTAGCAAGATTTTTTTTCCTTTTTTACACGCTGTATCCCTCATGTAGCAGAGAAGGCAAAAAGAGTCTAGTGTTAGGACACTCCGCTTCCCACTTTCCGCTGCATTTTCGAGGTGTTGGTATTGCCGAGCTTTGTCTTCACAAGAGTATTAAGCAATAAACATGTATATCAAATATTAAATTTTCTCGAGAGCCGGAATTGAACCCACGACCTTCGCGTTTACAGTCGATTGATATTGTTTGATAAAAATAGAAATGGCTCCAATTTAAATGTATATAATGTATTTGTATTGTTTTGTGGTATTGTTTTAACGTTAGTTGCAATTAATAAACCTGCTGTTGTACCAGTAATGGTGAGCCTTGTTTTTAATTAATGCAGATATTTGGTAACGAGTAGGATTTATTTATTTCATATTTTCGCTGTTTTTTTTTCATAGTTATTTTCACAATCACTTTTTGAAATCTGCGGGAAAATAAAATAAAAATTGTGTATGTAGTGGCCATTTTAAGTGTTGATTTCTGCCCCTTAACCTGCAATGTTTACATATAGGGTGGGGAACGGAGTGTTTTTTTTTGTGGGAAAAAATGGAAATTATTTCTTTGATAACTATCTCTGTTTTATGATTGAATTATATATAGTTTTTTTTATTATAAATAATCAATATTTCTATTAGTAATGTTTTCCGTTCCCCTCTTACCACCGAATTCTGGGAGGCATTGCGTATTGAGTTGCGAAAATCAACGCTGCGCTATGTCTCATTATCTGAGGCAATTAAAATGAGTACCAAAAAATACCTTAATGAAAATGGAGCGTGTTAATACTGGGATACCAGATTCCCTCTACCTACCCTGCAATATGCAGAATGCAGCGTGAAGCTAAAAAATAAAGATATTTATATATTATTTATATTAGAATAGATTTTTTGCTTTTATAATTGCGAAGATATTTTGTTAATAGATCCCCTTCGCTTTTTCCGATATAAGCAGATATGTGTAAAATGCCTCGGAAACTAAATCAACTACAGAATATAATTTTCTGTATTGTATTATATTACGAATGAGAATGCTAAATATTTTTTTTTAACTATTTTTATATAGTATAGTCCATATTGTCCAGTGTATATTTCTTATTGCAGGAGCGGCAACTTAGTGGACTTGAAATCGAAGTGCGTAACATTCGTGTAGAAATGGCGGACGTGAAGTCAGTGAAGGCTTGTCGAGGCGGCGGCGCGCAGAACACATGCTTCCAACAACCTGTAATAACTTGTTTAAATAATACTTTATTATTATTAATTTTCTATTAAATTGCAAATCTCGGGCTAGGTCTGGTTATATGAACCAGCACGAGTATGTGCCAAGTGCTGAATCAGCTCTGGCTGTCTTAATTAAAATGTATAATTTAATAATAAAATCAGTTCTGGCTGTCTTAATTATTATTATTATTACTTTATTTGTACACCATAATAGATACACACATAGAATATGATAAAAACAATATGCACAAAAGGCGGTCTTATGGCTAAGTAGCCACCTCTTCCAGGGCTCTTCCTCTTTAGGGCGAAAAGAAGCTGTCATCATTATATAAGCAGGAAACTTGTTTAGCAATGTCACATCTTTTCCTTTTACATATTCTATGTGACATCTTAAAAATACATTTTTAGGCGAAACGGAGAGTCCCTTTAACTAGAATAGCTTTACATTTCCACCAACGGAGAGTTTTGTATTTGCTTCACTCCACTACCTAGAACAGAGCGAGCTCATTTCAACTCTTTCTGCTCGCTCCTTCCTTTCCGCCAGACTTGATGGAAATTGCTGGAAATCCAAGACTCTTATTATCGTAGTTCTTAATGGGTTCGCTCGCGTTGGCAACCCGAACAAGAAAATTGGGTTCGTGGTCATGGGGCCTTTTATTTAACTTTCAAATATATTTTTATATGTTTGTATTTTAAATATAAAATCAAATTTCAAAACAGTGTCTTTTTCACTGACTTAGTCATAATTTATCATTTTGTAATTAATTAGACTTGTCTCTGTCTATTTAAAGCATAGCGTAAATATTTCCACATATTTTATGTGATTCTGTGAAATACGAATAACCTGAAAAGTAAAACTGTGAATAAATATACAATATGATTAATATTTTTTACAGCCCGGTGGTCCACCTGTGCCGCCTATGACGAGAAGCGTGAGTAGAAGCGCACATTTTTATGTATCTATAGGTATATACCTACTTAAAAAAAGGGATAAGCAGCTTCGCCCTTTTGCCCATATAACAGGCTAAACTGCGGGAACTTCGTGTTAAGACACTCTGCCTCTCAATTTTCGCCAAATTCTGGAAGCAATGCGGCGGAACTCAACCAGAGGGAAGAAAATGAGCAATCGAATCTACAACCTGTCGTGTTTACAATCATACGCTTGTGCCTCGCGCCACGTCTACCCTCAATATTTTAGGACTGCTATGCTTTTGTTATAATATGAAGATGTCACGACTTCGTTTACATCCTTAAAGATCAAGATTCCGTTGTATTCGGGCGTAAGCGACGCCATTTCACGCACATACACATATGACAAAGAGTCAAATTACCAACTTCCACGGCCAACATACACCACGCACTCTTATCCTTTGAGTAGATCCCGCCGCGCGCCGCTGGTAGGATTTTACATAATTTATGTATATCACGGTATAAAGGAACGGGAATGCTAATTTACTTGTAGAGGTTTGTGTTGGTGTAATGAGATTTTTTTTACGACGTGAATATATATATTAGGTCCTTACATACGAAATTGCCGTTTAATTTGGGAGACACAAAATGTCGAATATTTTTTTAATGTGATATATTTATTTAATCATAGTATGAACTATTGTTGTCTATGCACTTTTGCTATCTCACTGAGCTTTTAGTAAAACAGAATCAATAAAATATTTGAAGGCTGTTTGGACTGACCCATCGGAGTTGATTTTTTTCCTTGTAAGAAGTTATTCAAATTTCGAAAAAATATGGTAATCTATTGGAGCCAGGTTCGAGAGTATGGAGAGTATGGATGTCTTAGACATTCCAATTGAAGCTCTTCTAATTTGGTAGTCGTCTGTTGTGCAGTGTGTGGTCTAGCGTGGTCTTGGAGCAGCAGTGACGTAGGGCGATTGACCAGCCTCGGTTGTTTAGTAGATAGCTTTTCCATCGTGGTTTGCAATTGCTGACAATAGACGTCTGCCGTGCTCATCTGGCTACATTTGAGAAAACTGTTAGGACGACATCGGCACTATTCCACCAAATGTCCAGCCATTACTATGAGCGCTTCCGATTATCCACTTTTCATCACAGATAATGGTTCGATTTAAAACCCTTCTTTATTATGCCGGTTAAGTAATGTAACTTGGACGTGGTGTGCGATGGATCGGTTTCCATAATATCCTTCAATTCTTCATTATCAACATGGGTCTCCCGCCGGTCAAGGGGCTTGTTCTGAAGGTCGAAATTTCCAGAACGAAAACTTTGAAACCAAGAATGCACTGTGTTTTCCTTCCTTTAACAATACGAGCGCTATATACGTGATTAACCCTTCGAGCCGTTTCCGCAGCACTGGTGCCAAGGTAGAACTCATTCGTAAATAACGGGATATTTCAAATATTCCATTTTGTTAACTGAGTGACGTAAACAGAAAAAATAAGAGACACAAACAAATCAATGACGATAATGAAACACATGTAGCTATTTTAATTTGAATTTGGAATTCCCAACCAAAGAGGAAAAATTTCTAATTAAAGTGTAGCCAGTACGACAAGACGCCTATTTCATATATAAGGACCTAATATAATATCGTAAGGTAAATATCGTAAGTTCTAATATAATGTCAAAATACTTATGTTTTTAAGCAATGGAATGAGGCAGCGTTTAGATATAAACGCTGTCGTTCACATGGTCGTTGTTCACTAGGGATGTAATAATGTATATTTTGTTATTTTCCCTACTAGTATCATGGGTGACAAACTTTTTTAAAAACTAATAATATAAAAAACTAATATTATAAGAAAGATTCTATAATCGAAATAGATTGATTTGTAATTCTCTATTATATGAAATATATTAATGGGCAATTTTGTTATTTATTTTTACTCCCGAATCTGTATTAAAACGCCCCAGTATGTGATGACAAAAAACGGATTTAACAGATTTACACTATAATCAGACGATATGTTGATTCTTTCAAATTCGAGAGAAAAGTGAAGTTCAAAGTGCCTACTAGGCACTTCTTTGCTTACCCCGTTGTGTAGGAATTAGTTATAAACTAAGAACGCTCATATTATTTATTTACTAAAGCGTAGTAGTAGTCTTTTTCAAATACATCATTAACAGCTAGTCGATTTTTTATCAAGTAAATTCTTAATTGGTAAATGTGAATTGTTCCAGTAGTGGTTTGAATATGGGAAAAATAAAACGAGCAGCGTCACATTCTGTTTAGTTTATTCGACTGATCATGGCTAACGAAACTGTCTATTTATATATATTTGGAAATACTGTCAAATGAGCAACTTTTATATGATAAATTTATACAATCATTAAAGTATTCAAATTCAAAATATTACTTATTCAAATAAACTCTTATAAGCACTTTTAAATCGTCGAATTAACATGGAAACA
>DWQW01004884.1:0-18841 GCA_018249695.1 Heliconius erato demophoon | reverse complement strand
TTTGTGAACATTTCTCTATGTATTTTCTACTAAAACATAAAACCAAAGGGTCAAAAGAAGGTTCGAATAGAATTTCAATCCTTTCCCTTTAAGATTATGTTCCTTCAATAAGTAAACTCAAAGTAGTTGGTGATCCTGTTTTCCTCAAGTAAGAATACCGGTCAGGCTTAAGCTCAGTACAAGAGCGTAAAAAGGTGGATTTAAATGCGTAACAAAAAATAGAATTCCCAGTTTACCCATATGAAAACAATTGTATACTATTACAGTACTTACTTTATATTATGATTTAATTTTAGACAAGTACCTAAACACTTACATAATGGAATAAAAACTTTGAAGCAAAATTTTACTTAACCCTAAACTACTAGACTGCAATACTCAAGATGCAACTTGGGTACATTGAATGATTGAAAAAGAAACGTTAAACTCTCTTTAAAACGTTAAACAAACTCGAAGATAAAAATTGAGGGTAAAAAATATAATAGAATAAAATATTTCATATGAAATTAACAACGTCGATGGTGCCATGTTTTTGTAAATAGAACTCTTGATTGCACACTATATATCCTTACATTTGGATATTTATATATTCCTGAACTACCTTAATTCTTTTAACAGTAATATTCAATCACAATAGAATTACAGGCAAACAATTCTTTAGCTTTCCTTAATGTTTTAGTTATAAGAAATCCTAATGGCACAGTAACCCACGTTTACCAAGAGCTCCGGCACTTCTATCATATGTGCAAGGGAGTTACAGACAGGGTTGGCAACTTCTTAAGAAGAGGTTCCAAAACCGAACTAAAATACAAGTATATACTTTCAACATATTTGTAAAATAATACTTACTCGTTGTTATGTATATATTTTAAGTAGTTTTAGTTTTTGATCTGCATTCTCCTATTATTTAACATTATCCCTTTTTACTGTTCAAATTCCATCGTGTGTTCTCCATACAACGTGACATTGACGAAAGATTAGGGCTCAAGTGAAACGCCGTAAACTATAAACTAAACTGAACTGAACTAAAATTTGTAACAATCGACGACTTTTTAATTGTAGAGATTTTCAATCATACTTTTAAAACAAGTTTCCAGAGAGATTTAGATGCTGGACCAGAATATTCGCTTTATAAATTCTTAAAATTTAAATAGGATCAAATTGACCAAATACTTAATGTTAAATATTTCCAGTTTGTTCCAAGACAGGACGAATTGGATTTTAATAGAGTACCTGAGGTCTCATTTTCTATTTTTGAAGATACAATCGTTTGTCTACTTAAGACAAAAGTGTTACTCATGTTTGCAACAAGCTTTTGTTCTATCCATCCTTAATCCACCACTGGTAACGTGTATGTCTGTGAGACCGGGTGGATCGAAAATAATCGTATAACTTTTTGACTTATGATCGATGCGTGTTGCTATTTCGAGTACCTGCCTTATTATACATCCCCCGCAATTACTTCTCTCGATAAAAACACCACTAGCGCACGTTCCAAAGTTGGCATCAACTCGGTCCGTAAGACCGGCCTCATCAACTACGTAGTTAAATGATTAAAAGTTTAATGTATTTTATTTATTAAATTAGTGAAATTAGCAAAGGTAAGTGCTCCTTATATTGTTATTTTACTATAGTAATATAGAGTCAATTAATAAATCAGTTTTTTGTATAATTTTATAGATGTTTTATAAAATATATATTAAATTCTTATATAAACCGCAAGATTACGGGAAAAAATTTAACAACTCAATAATTTTTGTCACAAAAGCATGAAATATTAGTACCTTAAGAATTTAATGCCATGTAATGAATGTAAGTTGCAGTACTTGTTTGACGGTACAAGTTCAGGTAGTTTTCAAAGGGGTGTGTGCTTTTTTCAAGATAAAGAGTTCCTGTTACCGTAAGAATCTTCATTATCATAAGAATAATAAAGATCGATTTAAGATATAAATGCTTAAGATTGTTATTATTTTTTAAAAAATATAAGACATAAAAAAATGTGTGGATTTTGTGTGTCTTAACTATGATTATATGAAAATAATATACGAGTTGTAATTTACCAAATACTTATGTTTTATTGTCATATATATAAAATAAATACGAAGATATCTATCTATACCTAGCGTCACCAATGGCACGTTTAAATTCTTTATCCAATGCATAGTAAAAACTAAATATAAAATAATTATTTTTAATACATTAAATTATTATAGAAATACATTTAAATATTACAATCATTTATTTCCAAGTCTTAATAAAGATAAACTCGTGGTCTTTTAATTAGTCAACGTTTCGTGGCTTTCGCAAACAAGTCTCATTAGCAAATCAAATCGTACCCCAAAAACTTTGTTTTTGTTTTGGACTAAAATTTATATTCTGAAATTCAACTTTTTCATATGGAAAGTTAACGTGCACATATTACCCGATAAATGATATATAGATATATGTATAACTTCAATTCATCATTTATTTAGACACCTAATGGGTATCAATTTTACAGTAGAATCATATTTCTTTAATAAAGGTGAAGAAACAAGCTCTAATTAAATAATAAAAAAATACCATTGAACAAAATTTCGCTATCATCCTGAAAATTAAAAGTTTAATGAAAGTTTAGAGCTTAACGCCTTTTGATATAACTTTATCCTGAAACGCTTTTAAAGAAGATACAAATTTTGAAAGTCGCAACCAATTAGCTGAAATCTTGGAAACCAATGTTCAGAAGTAATGTGAATAAAGACTTTACCTACTAAGAATAGATAATAACTAAAAGCTTGGACATCGGAATTACTTCGAGATTCGAGAAAACAGATCGTCAAATTAGTAACGAGTTGTACCTAAATCATTCATTTATATATTATTAAGAAAACAGCCTACATAAGCCAACAACAGTTTTGCTCTTATAAGTATAATCTAAGTTACAGAGCTGTATCTATAATGGAAATATTTGATTAAGAGGCCAAACATTTTAGATTTTTTTAAGCTTCACGATGTAGCTCGCATATAGCGGAATAGGCAGAGGGAACCAAGGGTTATGACATTTCGTTCCCTATTTTTCGATAAATTTTCAAGGCATTGCGTGTTGAGTGGCAGAACTCAACATCGCGTTTAGCCTTGTTACCAGAGCGAGGAAATGAAAATATTAATTATTTCATTCCCTCGAGTTGGAATCGAAGCCATAACCATCGCGTTTAAAGTCCCTCCCTTGCACTTTTGGGCTACGAAGACCTATCTATTATTATTCATCTATTATTATATATTCGTACAATAATAGAGAAATTATATTACTCTTAATTACAGAATTAAATCGATTAAAATGTTTTAAATGATAGTCCTATATGTGACATACTTTACATTCTGCTATAAATAAAAGAGAGAAGGTAAAGGTGAAGCTGTTAGTTGCAAAATGATTGAAGTTATTTTGAGAGGTACGAGACACGTATGTAGGTTCAGTAAGTTATTATTAAAACAGCCTGCCTTCACCTCACCAGTCAATAATTGTGACTTTTCTAGGAAAACTTTAACCACGTTAATAGGCTTAAAGAATTAAATTATTGCTCCACACTTAAAAAATAAAAATTCTTATATAGGAAGCATATAAAAATTTAACGTAGCGAGATTTGAACCCGCGTCTTTTGCAAACCGTCTTAACGCTGTGTGATGTTTTTATCGAGCTACCTCGAAATTTTTATATGCTTGTTACATTTTTTTTAAGTTGTTAGCATCTCTGTAGGTAGATTTATACAAATTTTCGCTACCCAAAGATAAATGCTAAAGTACTCTAATAACATTACTAGCTGCACTTGCAACTGAGAATCAATTTAGAAAAGATATTTCTTTAAATATACCCACTGGTGCGAAATAATATTTTTGATGTACAGCCTCAAAGGCTTTGCAATAATAATGTAATAAATTTTATGAAGCCCAAATTTTTCACAACAGACCCACCTCGTAATTCATAAACAAGAAAATAGCACAAGAAAAATCTGAGATATTTTTTTTTCTCAAGTTTTTATTGAAAAATCTTGTCATGTTTTATGCAAAAGGAAATCTAGCCAACCGCAGAGACGTGTCGAATTTTAATTGTCTCGGATAAGTTTTGTATAAAGATTTTTAAACAAGAAACCGCCTAAATAAAACTTTTCCTAAGGATGTCGCTAATTATGGGCTTGAATTATTTTTCTACAAATAGATGAAAAAATAGAAATACGTGAATATTTTGAAGGGTTTTGATAGATATGTATATTTATTCGAGCCCGATAACACTACGGTGTTGTGGTTTTGATTCCTACTTGGGGGAATGAATATTAAATATTTTTATTTCCTCGCTCTGATGACAAGGTTAACGCCACGCCATATGTTTCGGCACTCAATTAAGCATCGAAAATTCGGCTTCGTTTAGCACAAGATTTTTTCGTCTTAACACAAGATTACCTCAGCCTATAAATAAAACGAAATTAATATGTATAATATTAAAATATATCAAGAACTTTCCTTTATATTTAACATTTTTTTAGAAACAACTAATTCAATAACAGTTAGAAGAATAATTATTTCTTTTAAAAAAGTTATATGATTGATTCCTTAATAAACTCGTAAATATGTAGTGTACATAAGCCCTTAGCGAAATTAAACAGGCTTGTTATCTTATCATGACCAATACTTTTTTATTTTTAACAAAACTAAATACTGTAATAATTCCATTACAGAAATACAAGCGAGGCGTTTAAAAGACGTGTTCTGTAATGTAAAATTTTTTTTATTGCTTATAATGACGTTAAAAATCCATGTTTTCAGCGTACATACTTTAAAACTTAACGACAGTATACTTGGTAATAAAATACGGTTGAATGAACATAACGATATGAGATGAAATGTCGCGAATGACTGTAAACATAAAGCTACATCCGGCAAACGCATTTAATGGTCAATGTGTATAATATTACGATATCGTTCACGTACATAAAAATATATGCTATTCTTTATTTAGAAAACTGTATGTTTAATTAAATAGATAAAAAAAGGTATATATTCCGGGTGGAAGCAACTGCGCTTCTTTTAGAAATGTTTCGTTTAGGGTTAAATATTTCAAACCTGTACCTAACAAAATTTATTAAGATTCACTAAACAGTTTAGACGTGTGATTATTTTTTTCATTTCATGATTTTCATATATTTTGTTCGGTTGAATTTCATACTGCATGCATTTCTTACTGTGCAAAATCTGAATCGGGCAAAATACCTAACCAATACATATAAATTCTTTCGATAAAATTTGACCCTATATACAAATGTCAAATTATTATCGATTTTCCACGATATTTACAAGTTGGCTGGAATAAATAATTTGATGCCAATAAATTCTTGTGAAGTCAGATCGGGGAAACACTTATGTACATTATAAATTTTCAAGGCTAGTCGTGGCGCAGGGACACAAAGTCTCGAGGACTCCTACTCGAGGAAATGAAATATTTAATATTACCATTTTCTTCGTTGTGGTGTTAAGGCAAACGCGGTGTTGACTTCCGCCACTCAAAATTCAATGCCTCCAGAATTCGGAAAATCGGGAAGAAAGTGTGACAACACTAGGTTCCCCTTGCCTACCCTGCTGTGTGCGGAATACGGCGTGACGCCAAAAAAAAGTACTTCAAATAAGATTTGATCCCAAGATCGCTAAATAATTTATGACAATTATCTTTTTCCTATATTAAACCTTAGCATACACGGAAACAAAGTTCAAAACATTCTTCGGCTATAACGAAGTATAATAGCCAGCACGTACTGCACAACGTCTTAATGACTCTTCTATAAGTACAAAACAATGCGGAAACTTCAGATAGTTCGAACTTGGGGCATACGAAAATCAATGAATGAAAGGAATGAAGCCTAAACAGATCTTTGTATATCACTTGCAAAGGCATGCTATAAGCTTCCCTAAAATTCTTGCTTTCTAAAACTAGCTCCACTCCCAGTTATAGCTTTCAGTTCACTTATTATATAATAATTACGTAGTTAAATTTCTACCTAGAATATTGGTTTTTAGGGTAAAATATTTTTATAAAAATAATCTAAAATAGCCTTTACTCCGAGCAATAAGACATCCAGTGCAGCGAGGGTCAATTAATTAAATATCCTCCTTAGATCTACTTTGGTCATGATATGATGATAACATATCTGTTTACTATCTCGACTTTTTAGACTTTTTAGTATATATGATTTTGTTAAGATGTCTATTTACATTTTATGGGGGAGCCTGCATTTTAACTTTACAATTTTAGATATGTTCGTGTAAATGTTGTTTTTTTTTATTTTTCGGGGCAAATCTTTTGCTGTTACTAAAATTTCTAGAGTCCAGACTATTCTGTGCATGGACCACCGGGCCCCCCTTTTCCTACACCCCTGTCTGGAAATGGAAATATAAATTTAAGTAAATATTTCATCTCCTCGAGTGGGGATTGAACCCACAACCAGTCGGCTTTACAGTCACACTTTGTGCCGCTGCGCCACGACTGGCCTCAACTATTTTTTATTACTAAATTGTATTTTATATTTAAATTAAAATCTCAAGTTTCTCAACTAAATTAGTGCCGATTATCTAGATTAGTGCCGTAGTACTTTTTCTACGTAAATTGATAACCTTAATAAGTCTTGATTACATGCTTGGTATCTTATAAATTATTCTTCAAAAAAATTATAGCCTGACAAATAAATCCAAACAAATAGGCCAAAGGAGGAATCTCTAGAAGTCAGACAAAATAAAAGCTATAAAATTAATGAAGCCTCCGTTTTAAAACGAAGAGAAACAGTGAGACGATAAAATGTTGTAGCGAAAGGTTTGACGGTTATATCCTACAAGACAAAATAAAATGATATATCTATTACTCGTAGACTATTTGGGAACAGTCAATATTAATAAAAAATCAAATAATATAAAGTCGAGGCAAAAGTATTTTCGTATTGTTCATACAAAGGAAAAATTGTAGGTATATTTTTTTATTTATTTATAATACCAGCGGCCCGTCCGCGGCTTTGCCCGCTTGAACCAAAGCGTATAAAGTTGAAACAAGCGTATAAAAATTTCGACGAAGCTTAATGAGAACGTATGGCTTAGTGGTCAGAGCGCCTGGTCGGTTTCCAGGAGGCGCGGGTTTTGAGGCCCGCTATGTTTAATTTTTTATACGTTTTCTAAATAATTATTTTTCTTTCCTATTTGTGAAATAACACTTTAAAAATGTTAAAAATAAGTTATTGTTTGCTATGGGGTTAGTCTCGTTAAATAACGAGCGTCGGGGTCACTTAGATACACCATCGTCTTTATAAATATACGTCGTGTAGCTCCCGGTACGGGGTGATTAGGAAAAGATTTGTATTAGTCTCTTAACTTTAAGTCAGAGTGACCTGATTGATTGGTGCTTAAGATAGGTACGAGGTGACTGAGAAAAGACTCAGTATGAGCGTAGCAAGTCACCTCGACTCGGAAAAGACTTATAATTGCAAAGACTAAATAAAGGGGTTGTGACCAGTGTAACCATGACTTACTGCCGGCGGCAGGTCTGAGCAGGCGCGAGGAGCCGCAGGTGTAAATTACTATAAAAGCAATGTAATTGTGTCGGCCCTTATTGGAAGGGAAGTCGTGTGAAGTATTGTCATTGGAACATATCACTTATTGCAAATGCGTAGAATCTGTTTCTGAATAATTTAGAAACATTGAGACGATATGTATTTAACGTTAACGCTTACCTTAAAAACGTTAACCGCTTCCGAATTCTAATACTATAATATATCATTAGTGTTGATAGTGATTGAAAAATAGTGAAACCATTATACGAGGATACCTTTATAATCTATGTTTAAAGCTGTTTTTTATGTCACAATGTAGAATAATATATCCTATTGAGGAATGGCACATTCTTTATATTCTTACACTAGCGACCCGCCCATAATAAATAATAAACAGAAATGACTTCTAGTATGATTTTTATGACTTCAACTGTAATATTCCAATATGATTTAGACAAAGTGTGCCTTATTATTATTTTTTAATTTCATATACCATAGACTGCTGTAGTAATACATGTAGCCAGCGTTATAAAATTTTCAAATAGAAATATTTACAAAAGAGAAAGAATTAATTATATTTGCTTCTGGGCGGATGCCCTTCATCATCAGAATCAGACATGTCTTCAATAAGTTGTAATGTGGGTGGGGAACAAAAGAATCACCAAAGTCACAATCAAAAGTTATTTAATTGCACAAAATATCTCCTTTACAGAAATTCACTAAAATCTATTCACTACTAATTAAAGAATCACTTAATCAATCACTTTTGAAACAACAAGAGACAAGATTACCCGGAACAAAAGTGATTCGTCGCAAACGTGGTACGCTAGCCGTTGACGTTCGAAACAAAAGTAAGGTTCAACATGGCCGCGCTGACCATCGACACGACGCTCCGCCAGACTGACAGTTGTCAAATCTCGTTCCCGACGTATTTCTCAACAGATGGCGCTAGCAATGCGCCGTCATGCTTTTAATTAAACAGGAAATATAATATTTTGTATATTTTGTTCTCTTAAATATTTAAATACAATAAATTTACTGTTACAAAACCTATGTACATATAAATCTTTTTTTAATTAGCATTTTAATTTCACATTAATTTAAATTTTATAACAAAAAAACATCTTATAATTTATTATTTCCAATAACTGATTTATATCTAAATATCCAAATGGAAACAAATATTAGAAAAAGCCTAATGGAAATGAAGTGGACAAAAGCTAAATGCTAGTTCAGATGTTCAGATAAACAAGAACAAAAATTTTCTGAAAACTAAATAAATGCGAAAAAACTTTTTCAATTTCAAATGCACAATTAAATTACTTGTAATACTTAACACAACGTAGTGATTCTATACATCCTGCTCGCCTTGTCGCTTGCACACTCAGCTTTGTGAAAACATTTTGCAACTTTTTTAATTTTACTCGCGTACCTCTTCAATTGAAGCAACTGTTTACCGACGGAACAATGAAAAAAAGTTTAGATTCATTGCACTCTAAACTACAAACAATCTATTTCAATAGTTGTTTTTTGTGAATGACTGCTACAATATGTAGGCACATATGATAAAACAGTGCCAGTATCTTTATTTTTACAAAGAATATTTGATCGTTTGTTTTGTACAAAGCACCAGCTCAATGAACAGTTTTATTTCTCTTTTTATATTTTACCTTTTGTTTGTAAAAGTTTTTTCATTTATTTTGAGTCATTCCGACTTAAGCTATACTTGTTGTAAATAGACAAATATTTTTTATTTAGAGTTATTGTGACAATGTAAATTTGACCAAAATAAATATTTTATTATATAAGTTTTCTTTTTTCATACTATGCGAAATATGCCTTTCGTATTACTTTATAGGGGTATTGCACATTCATTAATATTGTTCATAAGCAACATTTGTAAACATACTAAACATACAGCGTTCTAAATTTATTCTCTACAAACACAATTATGTAATTATTTTCCTCTATTGTTTTGTAGCGTATAAATAACCAAATAAAGTATATAATAAAAGAGTTGAATATATGGTATCGTCTCATCAACATCGCCACGCTGGCCTAGCCCACAACTTTAAAACAACTGCAGTAAAATAATACTTGTTGAATTCATGAATATTCTCTTTTCGCTTATCTTTTTTGTTTTTTGCTTCGTCTTCAAATAGATGAATGGTGTCCAGATGCTTCTGTCTATTTTCTTCTCTATTTTAATTATTCATGTATATTATTACAACTATGAATATGATAACTATAGATTATGTTGGAGCTGTAATATGGCCACGTGGGACAACTGCTACAGGGATGAGGTAGTCTAAATAGAGAGGGTGACTAGTACTGCGGTATTTATCAGAGCTGTCAACGCTGCATGTAGCACACTTTGTTAACAGAATGGAATCAGTGGTGTGGCTTCGCAGGCGGCACGCAACCAATGTCGAGATGTGGCTTTGAAGAGCTCGCACTACCGTCCTTGCGGCGCCGATGCGAGTCGCTGGTGCTGCACCCACTGTAGGACCTTCTTAATTTTCTAAAAATATTTAAAAAATAGATCATAGATTCTTCTTTCATCTTACGTGATTCTACAGCGTAGTGTTTCAATCGAATCTAGAGGCAAATAAATAAATTCTTAATACAGAATAAGGATTGGAATCGTTTTATTTAATTACATTCATCGTCGATTGCAATAATATATCGAAAGCTATCTTTGGAACTATTAATATGTAAAGCCCAAACAGTCAATTTAAATGGCTTTGATAACAACCCGCGATTCAACTTGATAGCTTGCTGATGTAAATTAACATTTATAGTATTTTCTATTTTTACTTACGTCCCATATTATAAACAGAGCATAGATGTTGACTCAACATTTTGCTGGTCATCTACCGTTATGTTGACGGTATATGCTGGTATATAGAGCGGCTGAACCTGATACGGTACAGTCCGTGACGTCTTAGCTGAGCTTTGGATTTGTGTGAGTATTCATGTGTAGTATAAATATACTAAAAATAAAAAAATGAGCGCAATATTTCATTAACATTAACAATCGGGACCTTGTCTTCAACCGTTACCCATTTAAATTTAACACCCTTTCCTTATCATTTTATAATATTTTTCATTGCATTTTAAAATGTTTTTGTTGAAGGCTTTAAATATTTCATAGTACCTACATATAAATATAGCACACTTCCTATACAGAAAGAAGCAGAAGCAGCTTCAGATTGTTCTGCTTGTTTATTAATGGAACGAATTTATATTGTCAATTCTGTATAACTTTTGCAAACACATTAAAAAGTTAAACAGTTCTAATGTATTGCGTATTTATGTTGTCTCTATTGTGAATTTATATTTCGCATTTAAAAGTAAGCAATTTTTAAGCTTTTACTTAAGCGCGATGACTTTTGCTTTCTATTATATTATTTTCCAATTTTAGTTCCAATGAAATTATTGGCTTTTTGATAATATAATGGTAAATTGTCTCGACTTTATCCGGTTGTATTTTTTTCTAATAAATGTACAATAATAACATTTATTTGGCTAACGTACATCTTTTTTGGAAAACAATAGAAGACAAATATTTTAAATATTTTTTAAAGTGTTATTCCACACTTAGGAAAGAAAAATACTTATTTAGAAAACGTATAAAAATTTGAACGTAGCGGGACTCGAACCCGCGCCTCCTGGAAATCGACCAGGCGCTCTGACCTACCGCTACCCAAAGATAATTACTAAGAATTATCGTTTATCAATAAATATAAAAATAAATCAAAAACATATATCTTCGCATAGTATATGCTATCGCCGATGTCGGCATAATTTATTATTATACTGTTTTATTATAAAATAGATTATATTTACTTTTAACTTTAATACTTTTAAATATTTATTTTACTTTTAAATATCTATAATATAGCTTTTTTACTTTTACTTATTGTTTGTTCATTTCGATTATACAGGATTTTTTTCTAATGATAAGAATTTTCTCCACTTATTATTCTTTTTCAATTTATTTTATTATAAAGGCTTATATTTTCTTACTAATCCTATTGAAAATTTAAAATAATTTCACAAATATATTTAATAAATATTTGTATGGACCAAGCGGGCGAAGCCGCGCGGCTCCGCTAGTTTAAAATAAAGTTTGAAATTTTACTTTAAAATTTAATATACACTTTGTATGCTCAGTACAAGAGGATGACTGCCCGCTGCGCTACGTTCTAGTTTTCACATATTTTTCAAAATTGTCACTTGATCCTATTGACTTGTGTGTACTAAGCGAAAATATAAAAAAACAAGTCTAAGAAGATACTCTCCTACTACGTTCGTGACTTTGTTGAAGCAAATTACATTATATTCAACATCTGAAAACCGCAAAACAAAAAGTTTTAAACTTACTATTGAGTGGGGAGGGGCAGTTTAAAGCAAATTGTGCTGGTCCAAGGTTTTATAAAAACTCTTTATGCAAAGGATATTCTTTTACAGAAATTAACATTTTTGTAACCTAAAACTCTAAAACGTTACTTTATAATTATATACTTTGTTAGCTCTAGTGGTTAACTCAAATAAAAAATTTTCTTTTTAATTTAAACAATATTATATCTTTAGGTATAAAATATCATTATGTAGACCAATACTGCTTCCTATTATCTTCGTTTACTTTCCAAAAAACGTTCTCCGACATTCATGTCATGCGTCCATATTTATATTAAAACGTTTGTACACCATCGCCACTTTAGTATTGTTTTCTTCTGTTGCCAACTTTTAATTTAACTAAACATACAAGGGATACATAGAATGGTCCACTAAACTTTTGTATTGAATAGTACCTTGATACGAAAAAATTATCACTGGAAATGAAATAGTGCAAAAACTAAAAACGGTGCAAAAAATGTTTTCGAAGAATAAACAAAGTTTAAAAATGTTAACTACAGCCTTCAGTATCTTTTACTGAATAGTTCGGCAAAGCATGTGCATAACAAAACAAATAAAAGAAGAAACAGTACCACACGTACATCTACTCGGACATCCACACAAGTGATTACAGATGCAAACATTTTTTTTTCTATATTGACATTGGCATATTGCGCTACAATCGCCTTAATATTTACATAAGGAAAATTGATATATATCTGGATTAAACAATATAAAAATCTCCATTTTCAACGTTTTGATTAATGCATCTACTATTATTAACTTCACGCTGTATCCTTAGCGTGGTAGTCAGAGAGAACGGAGCGCCAAACACTACGGTCTCTGCATATCACTTTCCCCTTGTCCACTGTATCAACCTTTTCATACATGTTCTCCAGTGGGTCCTCATGCTTTTTATGTGACCTTCCTTCAGTATCTTTGATAAAAGAGTATGTGTTTTCAAAAGTATTTTGAAAACACAATATTGAAGATAAGATTGTATAAAAAAAGTACTTAAAAATTTAAACCGCTTACTCGTAATGCATAGGAAGATAGGGGCATTTTCATATATAGCGGTCATTCGTATTAAAGATAAAAAATTGGTGGGCCTAATGATGTGTAAAAAGGATGACAGCAACTCATCCGTTGCTGTAGTATGACTAATACTACAATAATATTTTAGCATTTCGGAGAAATAAAAATGTCAAGCAATAAAAATAACTAAGTTATTAGTTAAAAAACGTCAAAGTTAGACATATTTGAAATCTCAAAATAATATTTAAATTCATTTCAACGACTGGCAAAAGTTTAAATGATATATAGAAAAGTACTTATGAAACGACCTACCCTTATAATTACTTGAAAAAGTCTTTGAAGGTTTTTTGCAAATTGTTTAAACAGTACAAAATGGTGTAGCACTTTATACAGCAAATATTGTTTTGGTATACGGAGTGTGTGATCTTGCATATAAATGAAATTGAAACTTAAGCCTAAAGCTCTTAATGGATCTCATTCGTCCACTTAAAATGGGTCTCCCAGTTTACCGGCATTTTATTAATTTATCCTTATATTTTAATATAAATTTTAATTAAATATTTCATATTTAATTTAACAAACTAATAGATGTAATATTTAAAGAGCCATAGCATGTTTACCTTATAGATTTTTTGAGGTAAAAATAAAATCGTAAAAAGTGAATAATGAAAAGCAGACCAAGTGTGAGTCGGACTCGCCCACTGAGGCATTTGATTTGAGGATTGTAGGCGAAAGGAAACAATAATTTATAAAAGTTGATGAACTACAATACACTAAGTCTGTAATATTTTTTTTTATAAAAGAGCAATAAATTTTCACTTTTCGTATTTACTAAACAAATAAAGTATTATTTGTTTAGCAAATTCTCACTTCGTGCAAACAGACAGACAACAAAGTGATCCTATAAGGGTTCCATTTTTACCTTTAAAGGTCCGGAACCCTAAAAAATATATAAAAAATAATTTTTGCCTTTCCCATTTACAATAACCATAGAATTTTGAAGAAAAAAAATCCGTCAGACTTCAACGTAACCATTATACATATTTTTTTAAACTTCACTATTTATCTCTAGCGGAGTAGTCATAGCACCAAGTCCTACGTCATCTTAGATGCCCACTGGAAGACCTTAATTTTTTTACGTGACCTTCCTTCACTGTCATCGATACTGTGTTCTCGAAGGTTAACCGAGTCCTCCCTGTTATAAGTGATAAAACATGTAATACCAAGTACCTATCGAGTGTTCGCTTAAATATCAAAATGGTAAACACGTAGAATATGTAATACGTGTGAGTTGTATAACATTTAATGTCGCAATATCATATTCAAACGAAGCTGATAATCGGGCGTGTTCCGATGTGATAACGCACTATTGTGCTTTGGCCTTATTGTTATTAAGGTTTCTATAGCCGTTATTCTGCACCTACAATGTCAAAGTAAGCGTACAACTGTTGAATACAATTTTGATATTTTCATTCAATATTCGCAGATAAAGTAAATGGCGCAGCATAAATATTATCGGTTTTTTTCTTTTATTTAGTACAAGTATTTTTTTTGTAAAAGTATTAAATTTAGTAAATTATAGTTAATTTATATTTCTTATATTTCTGACATCTTATGAAGGTAGGGCAAAAAAAAAAATGTAGTGAATCATAATAATTAAATACTACTCTTTGTTTAGTCAAATTATAAGATAAATTATATTGTAGTAAAATATCAAATTGTATGTGGATTCCGTTTTTTTTATTACACAAAATATCTGAACTAATTGAAAAATATACATATATTTTTGTTCTGGTTTTCATTAATTTTATATAAAAATATAGCATTAAATTCTCAAGCCTATTTATTAGGTCCAAGCCAAGTCAGAAATTAGTTTTCAATATCAACATTTTTCATGTAATATTTTAACCATCCGTCATGTGCAGAGACAGCGCTTGTTATACGTTTCCCACTTGTGACAGTATCATTATATTCATGCCATTAACGTGAAATATGTTTACTTCTAAAAAATCAGCAGGCAATAGGAAGTAAAATTTTCTAAAACAACATTCGAAAATTTTGGCACAATATTTACTAAGCTTGCTTTTATTGTTATGACTAGGGTACAAATGTACCAGGCCAAATGGTAATATCTAAAAAAATAAACAATTTTCTTTTTCCTTTTTTGATAAGCTGGAAAAATGCCTCGTGTTTCATGTACTGAATAAAATCACGAAAGCCCTTCTTTGCTGCTGCCTGAATTTAACGCTTTATTCTTGAAGTATAAAATACTCTTTAGTCATATTGGGCTGTCAACTATAAGGAACAAACAGATGAGGTTCAATTTAATTTATTAAATATAGATTATGGATCTCAGAACGGTCGTATTAGATTTGTTTATATAATTGTCATGATTGTATTTTTGTCAGTGTATACTTATAATTATATATCAATGCTAAACATTCAATAATATATTTCCTTTTCAGAATAAGCATATGTCGTAATCTGGTGTCATCAGAAACAAACACAGGCAATCGATACTGAACTCAATAAATGCGTGTAAGCGAAGCATTGAAAAAAAAACGACTTGGTATGCCGAAAGAAACGAAAAGTGATTTTGCATGACAACATTTGAATATGACAATACGTCGACCCCATGTTTCAAAATTGGTTAAGATGTATTTAGAAACGTTGAAATGGAAGTTTTACCCCACTCGCCGTACTCTCCAGATGTTACACATTATTATTTATCACGATCAAAGACTCACTGCATGGGTGAGTAACACTTCTAGTCTTATAAAGAAATAAGAAAATGGAAAGATTCGTGTATCATCTGAAAGATGACGACCAGTTTTATAACTAACGAAATTCGTGAATTGCCCGAAAGATGGCAAAAAGTAGGGGTAATAGAATTGGGTTTTATAATAATAAATTTAAGTTGTACAGCTATGTAAATATTGCCTATACCAAATTACGAGCTTAAATCTTTCAGATAATTAAATAGATTTTATTTTTTTGTTTCCTGGATCGAAGGATAACTAACTATCAATCTCCTCGTCATTCGGGACTCGACCTCATTATTTCGGGGCATCGGCTTCAATACTGCTGTTAATTGAAATAGATTTTTTTATTATCTTGAAATCCTTGCATATTCTTTAAAAGGATTTCGTTTTAAAATATCAATGAAAAAAGCCTTGCAGCGATATTCTGAAATCATTTTCCAATATAATTCGTCCAATTTTAATTACCCTTACAAAAAAATAACTTTTACTCGTCGTTATGGGAGATTGTCAGTATTTTTGTGACCTATTTGAGTTGTTGCGTTCCATTTTAATGACTCAAGGAGAATTAATTTCAATAAATTAAATGAAAAAGATGACAAACTGAACTCTTTTTTTCGGGATATTGATCTAAAATTGTTATTTAGTTATTATTATTCATCATGGTTAGTTTATTCATGTAAAACTGTGAGCTAAATATTAACAAGTAATAGGATTATAAAGTATTAACGATAAATAAATCTGGTATAATTTTAAAAATGTCTCATATTGGTAGTACTTAAAAATTAGTACAATATTTTTTGTAAATATCGACTTGTTGTAGTATGTAAATATCGTATTGTTGTAGTTATAATCCAGATACAACGAGAAAATCCAGATAAACCAGAGCGAGAAAATGAAAATATTAAATATTTTATTCCCACAAATTGAAATCAACCTCACACCTGTCGTGTTTACAGTCGCACCCTTATAAACGCGACGGTTGTGGTGTGGGTTCTTCCTTGCGCCACGATGGCCTTCCAACAAAAAGATAATATTCAAAAGTGAAAGGTGATATTCAGAATTGGCGGTGCTTATACTATTAAACAGTATTCGCACTAAATTGGAAGGAACATCGAAATTTTAGCTTAATTAAATTTTTATGTGTTATTACTAACTCGTTAACGATTTAATTTAAACTAAATCATTAAAAAAAGAAATAAACATTCATTCATATTTTATCAAAATTCAAAAAATATTTTGAAACAATAAATTTTTCATTACATATTATTTTAAGTTAAACACATTCTTGTAAACCTATGACAATTCACAACGGGTGACACAAGACGAATCGTAACGAAAACGTAACTTATTCAATATGACACTGCATGCTCTGCCGCCGCGCCATAGACAAAGAACAACAAGAACAACAATAACAACCTAACAATCAATTTTTCTTTCCTAAGTGTGGAATAACACTTTAAAAATGTTTAAAAACCTAACAATCATTAGGTCTCCTACATTCAGTTAATTCAAAACTTCGAAGAGATAGTATTTTGTTTAATTTTACTGGCACAAATAATTAACGCTATTGTTACAAGTGTCGCCTTTCTGTAACCACTTTCTTCTACATATACAAATTAACATATAAATTAAGCAAAAACGATCTCATGCAAGTATTCATCGACGCGTGAAATGAAATAGTCAGATTATGCTTGGTGCAGTCCGCTTTACCGATTAAATCTTTAATTCAACACAGTAACGCGAACGTTCACAAAATAAAATGTCCAATTCATTTGTATGGGCGAATGTAAAAATCCTATGTGATCTGTGTGAAAAAAACTATGAGCTTGTAGGCAAAGACACTTATTGCAATTACGTAGATTCTCTTTCCAAATAGTTTAGAAATATATAGATGCCATCAAAAACATCCTGTAAAAAACCCAAGTCTCGCAGCTCAGTCTTTCTACCGTAAAAAGTTGTGAGATCCATGTAATACCAAGTCGGTTAATCTATTTAGTCTCTACTTAAAGTACCTTCTGTCTTAAGTTATTACAGTAGTTATCATCATGCCAATATTAAACATATTTTACGTTTTAAACAAATAGATCGACATGGACATCGCATGATTTGATTATTAGTATATATCACACTACACAGCACGACGGGCCAGCAACCGAATTCCTCACCAGAGTCCTTCCGAATATGAAGTCTATTATGTCTTTCGATAGGTTGTGTTTTCATGCGATGTCCAAGTCGATCTATTTGTTTAAAACGTAAAATATTTTGTACGACGAGTGACGTACTAGCGACACTCTAAGATAGTTAACTTGATTTGTTCTTTTAAAAAAAAATCGTGAAAAGACGTAGTCGTATGTACGTGTGTACTCCCTCAAACAAGATTCTTTTCCCTGGATATAAAAGCTTTTCGCGTTGCGAAGAAACATCAAGAGAGTAAACACGCTCTTTTTCCCTCGCTCGGTGGGAAACCTTTTCGCGTTGCGAAGAGTCATCGAGAGAGTACAAATTCGTTTGACCTGGATGTGAAAGCTTCCCGTGTGGAGAGTCACTGGAGGGTTTCATGCGCCTTGGCCTCTGGTGTAGATTTAGTGGAACCTTACCGAGGAACCTATGTAATTTTTATTTTTTTTCTGTATAAATTGGTTGCGTCATGCTAGTCTTGAGCTTTTACTCGTATACTAGACCTTGTTGTGCTATGTCTAGTCTTGAACTTTTGTATAAGAACTTAATGTTATTCAGCTTCACTCTGCATCCCGCACACAGCATGACAGGCAAAGGGAACCTAGTGTTAAGACACTTCCGTTGCCCATTTTTCACCGAATTCTGGAGGTATTGCGTGTTGATTGCCAAAACTCAACACCGCGCTTTACCTTGACACCGAGCGAAAGAATTAAAATGTAAATTTAAATAAATATTAAATTTTCTCAAGAGGGGGGAGGGGATCTAACCCACAACCAGTGGGTTTTTTTGTTTTATGTCTAGTCTTAAGTTTTTATACTAGATCTTGGTACATAGACTTACAGAAAGAGTTGTTTACGTAGATTCTCTTTCTGAATTATTAGAAACATATAGACTTGTGTAAAATAC
>DWQW01004883.1:0-18846 GCA_018249695.1 Heliconius erato demophoon | reverse complement strand
TTATAGATTATATAAAAATGCCTAAAAACGTGCTTTCTATGTATATTCTGTATACCAATTATATATTTAACTAATAATGTTACTAATTTAAAAACTGTACAGGAGCTAATATAAATTATTTTACAAAGAATATCGTGAGTACTTATCCAAATCAATTAATTAATAATTAAGGCTGTTTGTAATATATATATTTCTTGAATAATCATGTAATTCAAGCGGGCAAAGCCGCGAGCAGGCCGCTAGTGTAAAATAAAAAATAAATTGATAGATTTTTACCTACAAGTATCTATGGATTTTCATACGACTTTTTTTATTTGCATTGTAAATCCTCACTTCGTACCAAATTTCGTATCGTTTTGATTACGGCGGGAATTTTTCATATAAAATGCAGTAAAATCGATGCATAAACGCCGGTTCTTTTGCTTGCGTTGACTTAGAAGCTTGATTTTTTTATGATTCAAGGGACCGTAGCCTAAGCATTTGAGATTAATTTCTGCTTGATACCTCCACGCGATCTCGAGATAAATGATCTTGACAGATAGACAGACAGACTAGAAAGTATAGTTTAAGTAATTTAAAAGTTTATTAGTCATTTATATTTCCATTTCTTCGCTCTGGTGTTGAGGTAAAGCGCGGCGTTGAGTTCTACCTATCAACACGCAATTCCTCCAGCATTTAGTAGAATGTGGGGAACGGAGTGACTTAACACTAGTTTCCCTCTGCCTTATTTATTTTATTTATTATTAGTAAAAGATCGTGTGAAATCACAAGGTGGCAGTGTCGAAACTCGCCTCATTTCTAAATTATTGTAACATTTTCCTTTTAAAGATTTTATTTATTTTCTAATACCATTGCAAAGAAACGCACAATGTAATACAAACAAAACCATATTATTTATGTTTTTATAAATTTTATATGTAGGTTGGAACTTAATAACATATTTTAATGTGTGCCGTGACCTAGTTTTTTAGCTTTTAATTTAAAAATCATGTATGGAATATATGGTAGATTTATTTTTTAGTAGAAAAATGTTCCAGTTGCCCAGTGCCTTTATTTTTGAGTAAAATGCTGTATCTAATAGCGTGCATTATACTGGAGTAGACGAAAGAAAATCGGTATATTTTAATCAGTGTTTAAGCCTGAATTTAAGTTTTATTTTTTGTTTTACGATTCCGAATGATGATATTATGTCCTCACATTCTCCACTTTTAAAAAATTGCGTGTGAAGTGGCGGAACTTAACACCGAAATATAAATTTAAATAAATATTTCATCTCCTCCAGTGGTGATCGAACCCACAACCCGTCGGTTTTACTGTCACATTTTGCACCACTGCGCCACGACTGGCCTCCCTATTATTTTAATTTGTAAAATATATACTATTACACCACATACCAGCAGTATGTATTTCTATTTTCTATTTTACTAATAACTTTCATCAATAAAAGTAATATTTGCTAGTAAATACTTTATAGGAGAACAAAAACAGTCCAAAACAATACAAACAATAACTTCATGTATTTATTTAATTGAAATTGAATTAATTCTATTCTATTCTATTCAATTAAACGGCCGTTGCAGTTAATTAATAAAGTGAACGTTTGCTAATGTGCTTATGTATGGTCGATCGCGTTTTATTTGGAAGATTATTTCTAATCTAATGAGGCCAGTCGTGGCGCAGCGGCACAAAGTGTGAATGTAAAATCTACTGGTTGTGGGTTCGATCCCCACTCGAGGAAATGAAAATATTTACTTAAATGTATATTTTCATTTTTTCGCTCTGGTGTCGAGGCAAAGCGCGGCGTTGAGTTCTGCCACTCAACACGCAATGCCTCCAGAATCCGGCAGAAAGTGGGGAAAGGAGTGTATTAACACTAGATTCCCTCTGCCTACCCTGCTGTGTGCGGCTGAAGCTGATCAATTTTCAATTATTTCTAATCATTCTATAAAACCTTGTAGTGGATTGGTGGTGTGGATGTCAACATTGCAATATGGTAAATAGTTCATTTTTGCATGTATTTTTTTAGTATGAGTTATGTTATACGTCAGTTTATGATACTCTTTTCCATTTTTGTTGTATTTTTGAGGAGAATTGTGAATTCAACTCCCACTGAAGGAAATGAATGATGATTAATAAAATAAAAATAAATAAATAAATAAATTAGCTTCACGCTGTATTCCGCACACGGCAGGGTAGGTAAAGTACCTAGTATTAATACACTCCGTCCCACTTTCCGCGCGACTACTGGAGGCATTGCGTATTGAGTGGCGGAACTCAGCGCCGCGCTTTGCCTCGACACCAGAGCGAAAATATAAATGTAAATTAATATTCCACTTTCCCGAGTGGGGATCGAACCCACAACCAGTCGATTTTACAGTCATACTGTGTGTCTCAGTCTCTGCTCCACGACTGGCCTCAGTACATTTAATAATATTCATTTTGTTCCCTCTTATAACTAAGCAAAGCACGGTGTTTAGTTTCACTGCTCAACACGCCTCCTATGCCTCCAGAAACCAGTGGAAAGTTTCCTACTTTCCACTTTTACGGAGTGTCGTAACACTAGGTTCCCAAGTTCCCTCTGCCTACCATAGTATATGCGAGATGCTGTATCTCGCTGAAATCTGTTATTTAGTGTATGATAGAGCTTGGTCGGTCCCTATAAATTGGCTATATAGGTGCGTTGCTGAGGGCTATAAGAGCCTTCATCAATGTCTAATGGATTATAGTATTCGAAGGGCTGGAAGAGCCTTTCCAAAGCCAGCAAGTTAAAGTCTCACATAATCTCTATAATCATTAAACCTTCAGGAGACTCACATAAAGAGAGTTGGCTACTCTTAAATATTTTAAGACTAAGTGTTTCTTCGAAGAAAACCAAAATAAATAGTGTAAATTAGCTTCACGCTGTATCCTGCACATAGCAGGGTAGGCAGAGTGAACCTAGTGTTAAGACACTCCGTTCCCCACTTTCTGCCGAATTCTGGAAGCATTGCGTGTTGAGTGGCAGAACTCAACGCCGCGCTTAACCTCGACACCAGAGCGAAGAAATAGAAATATAAATTTAAGTAAATATTTCATCTCCTCGAGTGGGGATCCAACCCACAACCAGTCGGTTTTGCAGTCACACCTCGTGCCGTTGCGCCACGGCCTAATGTAAATAAATGTTTGTTATTATTTAAGGTTAATTTTAACATTCTTGTATACTTGGTTCCCATAGTTCATAGGCTAGGAGTCAACATACAGTTATAATAACAAACCAAACTTATATGATATACGTAATTTTTTTTTTCTTTACGCTGTATACTACATGTAGCAGGGTAGGCAGAGGGAGTCTTGTCTTAAGACACTCCACTTCCCACTTTTCGCCGAATTTTGAAGGAATTGTGTATTTAGTATTGGTATCTAACACCGCGCTATGCCTCGACACTAGAGCTAACGAATAAAAATATAAAATATTCCATTATGTCGAGTGAATTCGGTAATTGAACCCACAACCTATCTCGTTTACAGATACACACTTATACCCCTGCGCCACGACTGGCCTCACTTCATATATTTCAATATATTCCACGGAAACACGTTTGTGCCCCTGAGCCACGACTGGCCTCCTACGTAATATGAACGCTAAAACATATTTGCTTTTAATAACATTCCCACCAACACCTTTGAAAAAATTGTATCGAACAGCTCCCGCAATTTAATCGCAAGCGTCATAGTAACGACAAAAAAGTCCATTATTTTAAAGTGCCCTCTTATCTAGTTAACGGCTTCTCCCTTTTAACTTTGACTAAATCCGTTTTAAACTCAGTTATTGATAAAAAATCAGCTTTACGCTGTATTCCGCACACAGCAGAGTAGGCAGAGGGAACCTATTGTAAGACACTCCGTTCCCCACTTTCTGCCGAGTTCTGAAGGCATTGCGTGTTAAGTGGCAGAACTCAACGCCGCGCTTTGCCTCGACACCAGAGCGAAGAAATGGAAATATAAATTTAAGTAACTATTTCATCTCTTCGAGTGGGGATCGAACCCACAATCAATCGGTTTTACAGTCACACCTCGTGCCGCTGCGCCACGACTGGCCGCTTTTTATTTATCGAAAAATTTTCGATATTCTTAAAAGAATTCTCAGTCAATTACTTAGTGCTTGTATAGTGATAATTCTGTAGGAAAGCGCTATTGCGACATCGACTGATGTGCTCTATTGCGAAATAAAATCAAAAGAACGATTGAACTGAATAAAACATTTTCTGTTCTATGAGATGTATTTCGATCTCGTATAGAAAATAATCGATGATGTTTTTGTTTTTTTTAACTTCACATTGTATCTCGCTCACAGGAGGTTAGGCAGAGGGAGACAAGTGCTAAGACACTCCGTTTCCCCATTTCCCGAATGCCGAATTCTACAGCCATTGCGTGTTAAATGGTGGAACTCAACGACGCGCTTTGCTTCGTCACTTAGTAATGAAAATATTGAATATTTCATTTCGTCAAGTAGAGATCGAACCGACAACCTCTCACGTTTACAGATACACTTATACCCCTGCGCCATGACTGGCTTCACTTCATACATATCAATATATTCCTTAGAAATCACCTTTCAACACCCATCAATCAACATCGAAAAACATAATCTTACATACATTACTTCAACATTAAAAAAATCCCGGTGTTAATACTAGAAAGAATACACTTATCCCCGCAAGACTTGTACCGTTTGATTACTACAGGGACAAAGAAGCTCATCCATCGAGACGCCTTTGTTTTCACAAAAATAGGCCCCAGCACTTTGTTACCAATGTGACCTACGTATGAATGTAAGTATGTATGTATGTTTGTATGTATGTATGTATGTATGTACATTACACATCTCCTTACTATTTTCAGCTACTTGAAACAGTGGAAGTCAAATGCGAGTGACCTCGTTCTCCAAATCTATTCAAATTTCATTCTTTTAGTCAGTTTTGTTACCCTTAATTACGATGATAGTGACTGGTACAGTATTTAGCATATAACTTGAATAATATTTGTTTTGTACTACATTTTTTTTATTGCTTCACACTATATATGACACTACTATCTTCACACACTGTATCCCGTATATAGTAGTGTAGGCAGAGGGAACCTGGGAAGACTGAGGGAAACTTAATATTAAGATACTCCGTTCTGATTAGGAGATTTTACTCCATTTTTGACCGAATTGTACTATTTAATTTACTTTATATTTTAGATTTATTTGGCTTTCCGCTATATCCCGCATATGGAAATGTAGATAGAAAGAATATTATGTCAAGATTTAAAAGACATTATTGACTAGGAGAATCACTAAAATAAATTAATAATAATTATTTTAATCATTTCTTCGAATGGTGATCGAAAGTAATAGAAAAAAAAATCAATATGTTGTATAAAAATGTTGAATTACCTAAATAAATGTAGAGAAGTATTATTTACATTTATAGTTTATTTAATATGTGTTCTTTATTTATTTCAATATTGTAATTTATTTATTTATCATTTATATACAAACATACACTTAATTAAATAAAATATTGAAATATATAAATAACACATATTAAATAAGCTATAAATGTAAATAAATAATACTTCTACACAAACAAAAATATCATATTTTATTTCGTTATATTATATTTATATATTTTCTTTTTTTTCGTTTATCACATATTTGTACGGCCTTTGCTTATTAATTCTGTTCTCAACCTTGAAAGTCCTGATAACTTTACTGTTTGTTTTTTTTAAGTTCATTGTTTGTGTGGTATTCCTAAACAAAAATAATTAAGCTTTGATTGAACAAGTTTTGTTTACGTTTTTTTATTATATACTGGTTGGTGGTGGTGCTCTAAATATTGACGCCAGATTTTAAATTTAAAAAACCAAAATATTATATCAATAACACTTTGTCAATAAAATTACTTAATGAAAATAAGTCGGGATGCAAGTAAGACAAAAATTTCGATATTTGAAAGAAATGAAGAAAGGACGGAACACAAGATTAGTGTATCGGCTTCACGCTGTATCCCGCGCACAGCAGGGTATGCAGAGGGAATCTAGTGTTAAGGCACTACGTTCCCCACTTTCTACCGAATTCTGGAGGTATTACGTGTTGAGTGGTAGAACTCAAGGCCGCGCTTAACCTCGACTCCAGAGCGAAGAAATGGAAATATAAATTTAAGTAAATATTTCATCTCCTCGAGTGGGGATCGAACCCACAACCAGTCGGTTTGATAGTCACACCTCGTGCCGCTGCGCCACGACTGGCTTCAAGATTAATGTAAATGGTAAAATATTCGAACAAGTGAATGAAGTGTGGCAAACTTGGGAAATATGTTCAGTAGAGATGGAAGATACGATGCAGAAGATCGTATTGCTGCCGATAACTGGATTATTGGTGCTTTTGCTGCATTGCTGACGTTCGCCGTACACAATGCAGTGTTGGCGCTGACTCCCGTATACGACAACGAAACGTAGGTATTATCAGGAGAAGAATAAAATAAAATAGAATGATGTGGAGATGCGATCTCCTTGTAGGATATGGAGAGTCAGCTTAGCTGATCTAATCCGCAATAAACAGATACACAGAAGGTACTAGCGATGATGGCATGGTGAAAATGAAGAAGAAGCTGAAAAATATTTTTGAATGAAAAAGAGCAGTAAAAGAAGTAGGTAGAGACCGGTCGGTCGGACCGGTGGATTTCCGTAAAGCCAGTATCACAGATTCTGGAAGAAGGTCACGTTCAAAGCGAGAGAACCCTCCAGAGTTGATGACAGTGGACAAGGTGAAACAGATATACAGAGACCGTTGCGTTTGCCACTCCGTTCTCTCTGACTACTTTGCTGCTGATACAGCGTTACAGCGTGAAGTTAAATAAACATACGTATGCAAAAATACTTTATTTGTGAAAAAACTCAAAAGTCATTGTATTTCAATTTTCAAATTCAAATTCAAATTTCAGCGCAGCGGCACAAAGTGTGACTGTAAAACCGACTGGTTGTGGGGTCGATCCCCACTAGAGGAGATGAAATATTTACTTAAATTTATATTTCCATTTCTTCGCTCTGGTGTGGAGGCAAAGCACGGCGTTGAGTTCTGCCACTCAACCCGCAATGCCTCCAGAATTCAGCAGAAAGTGGGGAACGGAGTGTGTTAACACTAGGTTCCCCCTGCCTAGCCTGTTGTGTGCGGGATACAGCGTGAAGGTGATTTTTTTTACTTACTTAGCTTCGTGAAGCTATTTGTAATATTTGGGATACATCGTGATGTATCCCCAGAGGAGTAGGTATTCAAGCACTTTAATTGATTATGTATAATATATTGTTGACTAGACTAGATAGCCGAATCTACACCTAACGATATGTTTGGTATACCTCAACATTTGCCAAGTAATATCAGACACATCTGTGTCCAATCAAAATTAATTGCGCAATTTTCAATATTTATTGCGCCAACTAATTTTGATTTACTATTTTTAGAAAACGTATGAAAATTTCGGTTTCCAATAGGTGCGGTTTCAAATCTTGCTGCGTTGAAATTTTTACATGTTTTCTTGAAAGGTATTTTCTTTCCTTATTGTGGAGTAATACTTTTTAGATTTTTTTTGTTTTGTTCTATTTGAGTGGCGGAGCTCAACGCTGCGACTTACTTCGACACCACAACAAAGAAAATGGAAATCTTAAATATTTCATTTCCTCGAATGGGAATCGAATTCATAACTGCCGCGTTTACAGTCACACTTTACATTATCGTTTCTTTAAAATGAAAAGGAAATTCTTTAGTAATTTCACAACAATATTGAGATCAAACGTTGCTATCAAATTTACAAGTTTGAATTTATAGAAAATTAAACCAGTAGTTATGCAAAATATCGAAGTCAAAAGCTTTCAAAGAATCTCGTATTACTTTTAATACCTGTCTATTTTGCTTTTATCCGACCAAGATCAAACTTTAAGTTGAGTGAGGTGCCATTTAAAATAAGATTATCTCGAAGAAATTTGAAAAATGTATTTTAAAATGTGAAAATAATACATACATAATTTAGTTTACTTTATCTCGATTTATATATAATCT
This sequence comes from Heliconius erato demophoon, assembly GCA_018249695.1. Taxonomy (NCBI): domain Eukaryota; kingdom Metazoa; phylum Arthropoda; class Insecta; order Lepidoptera; family Nymphalidae; genus Heliconius; species Heliconius erato. Next base: position 10,766 of record DWQW01004883.1, on the reverse strand, counting down.
ACTAAAATATCTTGGCCTTTTCTAAACTTAACATGAATCTTCTTCAACGTGGCGCAAAGGCACAAGGTTGTGACTGTAACGCAACGGAGGTAGGTTCGATCCCCACTCGAGGAAATAATTTAGTATTTATCAATATTTTCATTTCTTCGCTTTAGCACCAAATCACGGCGTTGAGTTCCGCCTTTGAGCATGCAATAGCTCGAAAAATTTCGAGAGATCGGATTCGAGAGTTTGGTTGGATTTTTTCTTTCCGAACCTGGATACGGAGTGCCTTAACACTAATTTCAACCGATTTTTTTAAACTAAACAATTGAAAGAGACAAGTTCTAGCTTGCTTAAGTATATAAAGTTTTTTTTTAAACTTAGATATCCTCAGAAAATCTGTCTACTATACGAAATAATAGTGTTGTTGGCAAACTCGAACAATATATCCCATAATGCGCGCTACGAGAGAATCATTTATAAATCTAGACTATTATATAAAAAGGAAAGATTTTTATGTTTGGATTGGATAAACATAAAAACTACGGAACTAGAATCAAAATCAAAAATTAAATGCTTCAGCTTCACGCTGTATCCCCGCACACAGAAGGGTAAGCATAGGGAACCTAGTGTTAAGACATTCCGAATTCTGGAGGCATTACGTGTTGAGTGGCAGAATTCAACGCCGCGCTTAACCTCGACACCAGAGCGAAGAAATAGAAATATAAATTTACGCCACGACTGGCCTACGGAACTGATTTTAAAAATGCTTTCACCATTAAAATGATACATTGTCACTCAGTAACATAGACTATATTTATTTCTAGAAGAAATTAGGGATCATTAAATATACAACTAAATAAAAAAAACATATTTTATTTTAGAAAATACATAAATTTTCTGGAAATCGTAATCGAAAAAAAATATTTTTTATTTATTCAGATTGAAATTTTAAAATTCCTTAATCCTTTTGCATGGACCCATTTTAATAAATTAAAGAGTAAACTGGAGGAATTGTAACAGTTTGACCTAGAGTTATTATTAAGGTATTGAAACAAAACTGATGCTTAAGAGGATATTCATTTATATTTTTGTATGGTCTTTGCTTATTTGGGTAGTGGTAGGTAAGTAGATTTGTTAGATTTTTTAATTTTATTGTTGAAATAAGTTAAGTATTTTCTTCTGTAGCCTTCTGGTTCTCGTTAATATATACAGAGGCGTGTCGAAGAACGGAATGTCTTAACAAAAGGTTCCCTTTGCATACCCGCCTGTGTACGAGACACAGACAGACAGTACAGCGTTAAGCTGATTAAATATTTTTTTAAGGTAGAGGCTAGTCGTGGTGCAAGGTTTACCGTTGCAAGAGCGTGCAACGGTAAACGCAACAGTTTGTAAGTTAAATTGTCACCCCAGGAAATTAAATATGAATTATTTTCATTTCCACATTCTGGTAACAAGACAGAAAGCGGCGTTGAGTTCCATACACAATGTTTCTAGATTCTACTTAATTATATCTTCTAGAAAGTGGGAGACGGAAGTGTCTTAATGTATTGTAAATGTGGTAGTCAGAAGGAACCTAGTGTTAAGACACTCCTCCTCCCATTTGCCGCCGAATTCTGAAAGCATTGAGTATTGAATGATGGAACTCTCAACACCTCGCTTTGCTTCGACACCAGAACGAATAAAACCGAAATATTAAATATTTAATTTTCTCGACTGGGAATCGAACCTACGATTCGTGCCCCTGCGCCACGACGTGGCCAACGTTTAAATATAGTTATTCTTTTTTAAAATCACATTACATCCAAAGTCAACGGAGTACACACAGACCAACATCCACTAAGATAAATGAAACATATATATGTATTTACCTATGAAATGAGACCATCTGAATGCGTTCCCGCAAGACGTAAGTTTTATGAACATTTTTATGAGAATACCTGGAGGAGTTGCAAATATTGTTCTTGCTTTTGGAATTGTATTTATGTGTACGATGTACTCGTATGCGGTGCCGGGGCGAATGAGTAAGAAACACTGTAGGAAATTCTCGAAGGGAAGTGGAATCTAGGATAAGAAATTTCTAGCATTTTACCGAAAACAGATTTTCATCTTTCTAATTTTCGGAACTCGATATTCCACAGATTTTTTTTTCGGCTTTACGCTATAACCCGCTTATAGTAATAAAATATAAATGTAGGTGGCGAATGTATTGTTAAAACTTCGTTCCCTACGCATTGAGTGTTGAGTGGAACAACTGAGTGCCGCTTTCATGCCTTAGTACAAGAGCGAAGAAAAAAAAATATTTATTTCTTGTCCCCAAATGGAAATCGAACACGCAACCAATACGTTACAGTCACAATGTGCTGCTGCGTCACGACGGCCTCGAATATTGTTCTTGCTGTTGAAATTACATTTATATGCACAATGTAGTCGTATATGATGCCGGAATGAATTACTTAGAAACACTATACTGTAAAGAAATCAAATGCCTCGAGGCTTTTACAGAACTTATATTTCTTCCAGAGTAAAATACTATTAAGCTTGTACAATGTCTATCTTAAATTCTAATACAATATGTTATTCTAGAGGACTTCTTTCTTCTTTCGCTCCAAGTGTATCTCGAAAAGTGTATCTCGACCACATAAAGCGTCATTTTAGTCATGTAGAGGATATGGTAGTTCTATAAACTTATTTTCAAAAACATATTTTTTTTAAACAAAGAGGTTGATTTACATTTTTATAATAAATGATTGCGAAAATTAAAACTTTAATATCTTGAATGTCGAAGTCGACGCTATTAATTACTAATATGGTGTTTTAAAATTTTCAAAAATTTGGCGAAAAGAGATTTTAATCCGATTTTTTACACAATATTTAAATTAATAAACGAATTTAGGTTTTTTTATCAAATATTTTTAGAAGTCATCATGGCGCCTCCGCGTCTGACTGTAATAATGCGATGGCTGCAAGTTTAATCTACACTCAGGATAATAAATTAATTTTATAACCAGATTCTGGTAAAAAAGCGCGGCTTTAATCACTCATATCGCAATGTTGATATTTGCAGAGATACGAAGAACGGAGTATATTGACACTAGGTCTCTCTGAAGTTGAAAAAAAGATATTTTTTTAAATGTAGAGGGTACCTAGTGCTAAGTATACTTAGAAACTTAAAGCTTCAAACAAGTGTAAGAAAATCTTTGGTTTCTTGCTCGGCGTCGTGTATGACTTTTTTTACTTAGCCAATATATAAAGGATCTCCACAGCTTTAAAAAAATAAGATGATTTATTTAAATTTTATACTCTGCGGTCATTTAAAATGACTACACTGTTAGAAATAAGAGTAATCTTACACCATTATTGAGGCCAGTCGTGGCGTTCGGGTACAAGCGTGTGACTGTAAACTCGACTGATTTTGGGTTCCCACTCAAGGAAATGAAGTATTAGGTAACGAGACAAAGCGCGGCATTGACCCACTACTCAACACACAATGCCAAAGAAGTCGGTGGTAAGTGGGGATCAAAAGTTTACATTAGTTAAACATTACATTTGACAGGGCACTACTATATAATAAATTACCCTACGACATAAGAAACGTAAGCTTGCATAATGTTTTTAATCCAAATTATGTGAACACATTCTTACAAATCGGAATCCGAGTGATTCCGATTTGAATATACATAAAAAATATTATATATAAATTTTATAATAATGGCTTACCGTGATTAGCTCTTTATACTCTTAATACTTATTAAATCTAAATTATCCTAATATAATTTCATAAACTATCCTAAATAAACATATAAAATGTTACTATAAAAATATTATAAAATCACCCATTGTACCTACAACTTTATACTTAAAGAAAATTCCTACCCACTAGAAATAATCTATACTTATAATAAATCTGTAGAAAAGTCGTTTCTGTACATTGAAAATATTTAAAAAAAAATTGCCACGGTGTTAAAGGATAATTAACATAATCCATTTCCAACATTTTTGCAATTTTTGTCTGTTTGTCTGTTTGTCTGTTTGTCTGTTTGTCTGTTTGTCTGTTTGTCCGTTTGTCCGTTTGTCCGTTTGTCCGTTTGTCCGTTTGTCCGTTTGTCCGTTTGTCCGTTTGTCCGTTTGTCCGTTTGTCCGTTTGTCTGTTTGTCTGTTTGTCTGTTTATGTGAACACGTATCACGTAAAAAGTACACAATAAATTTAAGCAACTTTTATACATAAAAATTACAAATAAATCAAGGTAGGTTTTAGTGTTTATTTCATTGTAATTGCTTCACTTTTTTTTTCTTCATTGAATTGTTGGTGAAGATTACCTTCGTAACAGTCTAGCTTAATTCGTAATTATGTTAAATAACAGTGATAAAGAATGACTTAATATTCAAAGAAATATTTTGAATAGGCTCTTCAGTCCGTTCGTTCGTTTATGTTATTAATATTTTTTTAAGAAATATATAAAATCTTTAACTTTTGAGCAACCTCTAAAAAATTGTGTATCAAGAAAAAAAATGCTCTGACACTGTTTATAAAAATATCCCGCAGTATTATTTCATAACTTACAAGCTACACGTACCGACATTGCACTATTACACCTGTATGTTGCATGTATGTATGCGCCAAGGGTATTTTAGGATACATAACTCAAAATTCTTATAAGATAACTTTGTTGTTTGGCCGTCTGTCCGTTTGTCAAGACTATTTTGTACAAGGTCGGAATTTATCTTCTAAATCATCTCAATCAAATGACGACGAAATATGAGGGTTTATGCTCCGTTTTTTGTCGCATTTTCTATCATAACTATAGGATAATTCCCGTTGATATACAATTACGAAATTTGTTAAGAAGTTAAAATTTACGGCACGTATAAAGGAAAATTCCAAAATTATTTTTCAAAATTGAATATTTATTGTATTTGTGTCATAGAAAAAAACCATTAGGTACAAATTTTAATCTGTACTTAATTTAATACAAAATGACAACTTAATTAGTTATTCTTTTGGTGCGTTTGGTGTATATATTCATGAAACTGGTACGAAACTCTCGGGGCATGAGTACGACTTGAACTTGACCGATAATGTTGATTATTTTATAGATTATATAAAAATGCCTAAAAACATGATTTCTATGTATATTCTGTATACCAATTATATATTTAACTAATAATATATGTTACCAATTTAAAAACTATACATGAACTAATATAAGTTATTTTACAAAGAATATCGTGAGTACTTATCCAAATCAATTAATTCATAATTAAGGCTGTTTGTAATATCTATATTTCTTAAATGAATAATCATGTAATTCAAGCGGGCAAAGCCACGGGCAGGCCGCTAGTTATTATATAAATTTGTACCTTACTTGTACTAAATTAAGTGAAGCAAGAAGAAGTAAGAATGAATGACCATTTTGCAAGTATTAAGACTGACTTTTAAATTTTAAATTTGTAAACATTAATTACATAAATCTCATTTAAGTGACTATAAAGTCTTTTTTGAGAAATAAATATCTTTAAACTTAAGTAGTAACTCTTTTAACTTTTATCTTATTGTTAAAACACTCCGTGTGTTTTAACACTAGGTTCCCAGGTTACTTCTTCATTGCAGGATATAGCATCTTACACTAGATTTTCTATCTATTCCACAAAATGCAGAAAATACATGATTTTTTTTCAGCCTCTTTATACTACACTCGTCATATAAAATCATAAAGATTTTTCTTTAGTATTATGCACAACTACATACAGCTTGACTCTTAACATCCCTTTGAGGTTTATAAAATGCGCCGTGTTTTGCGTAAGTGTAATTAACATTATTTCTGTTCTAAAGGTTACTAAGCTTTAGCTTTTTTTTTTCTATTGCTAATTGGTAACCTTTTTCACTTAATTGCTGTAAATCAATTATTTTACTAAATAATTAAAAATATTTTACTTTTATAAGCTTATTAAGATGAAATATGAAAAGTCAGAGAAAAAGATGAAAGGACAACATTTTTTACTGCTTTTCACAGATGTATGTATGTGATAACGCACCTGTCTCAAGTAAAAGCGAAATCATGTAGCTGATGGCGATATCGATGTAAAAGAAGTTGAGAGTCTTATATAAAGTTTGATAAGTGGTAACGCGGCGGATGGCGTTAAGTCGAGTATCAGGCATTAGTCACCACCCCGAAAGAAGGATATGAAAAAAATGGTCTAAGCCTGAATGCAACTAAGACAAAGGTGGCTTTAGTATTCGAAATAGTTAAGAAAAGGCATGATGCAAGATCTGCGCTAAAGGTAATATATTATAGTAGTAGTATTAAGAAAAGTATGTTTAGTAGAGATGAAAGATACAAGATGAACGGTGAAAAACGTATTTCTGTCAGTAACAGGGTTAATGGTACCTTAGGTGCATTGATGAGACGATAGCACAGCTGCCAGTTTGGCTGTACACAATAGTGTTGATACCGATGCTGTTATACGGCGAATCGTGGGTATTACAGAAGATGAATGAAAGAAAGACAAATGCTGTGGAGATGCGATCTCTTCGTTTCGTATTGAAGAGATACACAGAATGGCAGATACAAGCGAGTGCGATATCACGGTGAGAATGTAGAAGAATGCTCAGTTGGTTTAGGAAAAAACATTTATGATGGAAAAGTGACCTCTATATTCGCTATATAATGTTAACACTTCGTTCCCTACGCATTGAGTGTTGAGTGGAACAACTGAGTGCCGCTCTCTTGCCTTAGTACAAGAGCAAAGAAAAAAAAATATTTATTTCTTGTCCCCAAATGGAAATCGAACACGCAACCAATACGTTACAGTCACAATGTGCTGTTGCGCCACGACGGCCTCGAATATTGTTTTTGCTGTTGAAATTACATTTATATGCCCAATGTACTCCTATATGATGCCGGAATGAATTACTTAGAAACACTATACTGTAAAGAAATCAAATACCTCGAGGCTTTTACAGAACTTATATTTCTTCCAGAGTAAAACACTATTAAGCTTGTACAATGTCTATCTTAAATTCTAATACAATATGTTATTCTAGAGGACCTCTTTCTTCTTTCGCTCCAAGTCTAAAAAGTGTATCTTGAATTTTTCGACCACATAAAGCGTCATTTTGGTAATGTAATCCTGTTGTAGTTCTTTCTATACACTTATTTTCAATAAGATTTTTTTACTAAACAAAGAGGTTGATTTACATTTTTATAATAAATTATTGCGAATATTAAAACTATAAATATAAAATCATTACAATACCGAATATCTCGAATGAAAGTCGAAGCTATTACTAATATGGTGTTTTAGAATTTTCTAGAATTTAGCCAAAATAAATTCGATTTTCTACACAATATTTAAATTAATGAATTGTAAATTGAAAACAATTCATTACGAATTTAGGCTTTTTAAATAAATATTTTTTGAGGTCATCATGGCGCAGTGGTACTGCGTCTCACTGTAACAATGTGAAGGCTGCGAGTCTAATCTCGGGAGAATAAATTAATTGTATATCCAGATTCTGGTAAAAAAGCGCGGCTTTAATCACTCATATCGCAATGTTACCATACGGAGTATATTGACACTAGGTCTCTCACTCACTCTCTGAAGTTGAAAAAACTCAACACACAATGCCTCCAAAAGTCGGTAGTAACTGGGGAACCAAAGTGTCTTAATGGAAACGGAGTGTTTGACACTAGGTTCCCAGGTTCCTTCTTCGTTGCAGGATATAACATCTTACACTAGATTTTCTATCTATTCCACAAAATGCAGAAAATATGTGATGTTTTTTTTCTGCCTCTTTATATTACACTCGTCATATAAAATCATAAAGATTTTTCTTTAGCATTATGCACAACTACATAAAGGTTGACTCTTAACATCCCTTTGAGGTTTATAAAATGCGCCGTGTTTTGCGTAAGTGTAATTAACATTATTTCTATTCTAAAGGTTACTAAGCTTTAACTGTTTTTTTTCTATTGCTAATTGGTAACCTTTTTCACTTAATTGCTGTAAATCAATAATTTAATTAATTAATGAAAATATTTTACTATTTTAAGCTGATTACGAGGAAGTATGAAAAGTCAGAAAAAGAAAAAGATGAAAGGACAACACTTTTTACTGCTTTTCACAGATGTATGTATGTGATAACGCACCTGTCTCAAGTAACAGCGAAATCATGTAGCTGATGGCGAAATCGGTGTAAAAGTTGAGAGTGCTATACAAAGTCTGATAAGTGGTAACGCAGGGGATGGAATTACTGCCGAGATGATCAAATATGGTGGGCCACGTGTCTTGGAGTTGTTTAGTTTTTTATGCAATAAATTGGTGGAAATCACAGAAGGTCCCAGACGCTTGACGAGGTGCAGTCATCATGTCTTTGTACAAAGGTAAAGGTTCACAGATAGACCACTATAGAACTATAAGTTTAATTAGCTTGGTTAGTAAAGTAGTTGCAAACTATACCAGATAGGCTGTTGTAGGGGGCCTTAGGAGGGATTTAGATCTGGAAGAGGTGTATTGATCAGATCTTTTGTCTTTGAGTGATCACGACAAAATTCTTGGCCACTAGCGCGTAGCGTTTGGCGCTCCGTTCTCTCTGACTATCCCGCTAGGGATAAAGCGTGAAATTTCAGCTTCAACTTGAATTCCGTAACTAACAGGGTAGGCAGAAGGAACCTAGTGTTAAGACACTCCTTTCCCCAATTTCGCCACTTGAGACATTGTTTTGAGTTGCAAAAAAACAACGAAGCGCTCTGTCTTGTAACCAGTTTAAATGAAAATATTCAACATTTTATGCCCCCCAGAGGGATTTAAACCTAGAACTGTTGCATCCATAGACATTTCAATGTAATATTAATAGAGCTGTATCTATATAATACTAGAAAATGGGAAAATACGCTTTAAATGCATATAATATAGACATGAGGACCATAAAAAATATTTGAAAAATACTATCCTCATCTTATTCCCTTGGGTTTATTTTAACTGCTTTTTTTAACTGAATTACGTAGGTGGAAAGTACCTAAAAATAGAAAATTATACATTACATCAATTCAGTAAATATTGAATAAGAAAAGTAACCAATGAATCTCAATTTAAAGGCAACCATACCTGTTTGTATATTATAAATATTTCTCTAAAAGCTTTTGAATTTACCAAAAGGAAATCACGAATAAACTGAACCTTTTTTTTTCTTTCATGTTATCTAAACGTTATCTAAATCGTATCCATAAATGGGATTATGCTAAAGCGTTTAAAGAACCTCAAATACATATAAAATCTAATTGCCTAATTTAAAATAATATTGTGTCATAAAAGAAGCTTAATTTTACTAACTAAATGTTGTTTGTACCTTCAATATGAGCTTGATATTTTGAATATAAAAACATTTAAGTTGGTGGAACTCGAATCGCAAAATTTTTAAGTTATTTCATGTTTAATTTTGATACTTTTTCTAAATAATTATTAGTACCTTTATTTTTGAATCTTCAAATATATTTTAACTTTCTAGTCTAAGACCCATTGCGAGCTGAGATAAATCTAATTTATACTCATTTATTATAAGATTTTCCACAAAAACACTTCGATAGGCCATTAAACAACAAAAAGGTAGGCAGGGAGAGTCTATGGGTAAGATATTCGATTCTTCATTTTCAGTCCAACTTCATACATTTTGCATGTTGAGTGACGGAACTCAACGCCGCGTATAATCTATCAGAGTGGTGAAACGAACACAGTCCCAATATTTCATAATTTTCATTCCTTTTTAAATATAATCTTTGCGATTAACGATTAAACCCAAAACCATCCTTTTAACAGTCAAACGCTGTACCACTACGGCCTCTCTAATTACATGCTTATAATATTGTAATATCTCTAATGATCCCTACTAAAACTATTAGTCAGTCTGGCGATTAGACATATTATGGCGATAAATTACGACACATGTTTAGATTGCTTCGCGTGGAACAAAGTGGGGCAAGTGAAGGGACGTGCTACTTTATCTAACAATCAGTGACATATCGGGAGGAAGGGCGCGCCCTATAAAGTAGAGCAACAAACGTTGCTAGGAATAGATTAACGATATGAAAAAGTTTTGAATTCTAGTACTGCAGCAGTTCCGCACAACAGGATAGGCAAAGGGAACCTAGTGTTAAGTTCAGTCACTCCATTCCCCAATTTCTACCGGATTCTGGAGGTATTGCGTGTTGAGTAGCAGAACTCAACGCCGCGCTTTGCCTCGACACCAGAGCGAAGAAATGAAAACATAAATTTAAGTAAATATTTCATCTCCTCGAGTGGGTATCGAACCCACAACCAGTCGGTTTTACAATCACACTTTGTGCCGCTGCGCTACGACTGGCCTCAGTTTAATAAAGTCACAGTAGTATTTTCTTTCATCATCACAAAAACACGTGATGATGGAACAACTAGGTCCTATCGAAGTTGGACTCTCTTACCTTTTTAACTATATCTGGAAGACACAGAAAGATGGCACACCAGTGGCGGAATGATTTATCTATTTCTATTCGCAAGGCATTAAGCTTGTAGGACTCGATACAATGGACTAACCAACGAAGATTAAACGGCCGTCCAAAATGGAAGAGATTGAGCCATTCCCACTCAAGCAAATCGATTATTTTTATTTTCTCAGACTGGCAAGCAGCGTTGAGATTCGCCATTCAATACACAATATCTTCTAAATTTAGCTGAAAGTCTGGAACGGAGTATCTCAAAACTATAATAGATTCCCGCAATCTAACACGCTATATGCGGGATAGAGCGTG
>DWQW01004882.1:0-18847 GCA_018249695.1 Heliconius erato demophoon | reverse complement strand
AAATCCACCGGAAAAGACGCAGCACACTACCGCCACTTAATACAATCGATAATGGAAACAATATCAAATGACGTACTCATAATTACAGTGACACCTATTACTACACTATAAGTAACTTATGCTAACATTACTAGTGCGAGGAAATGAAAATGTTAAATATTTCATTTTCTTGGGTGGGAATCGAGCCCCTAACTGTTGCGTTTATAATCGTACTCTTGTGCCCATACGGCACGACTGGCCTATTTACGCTACATTATTGATATTAAATATATTACTATATACATTCTATATAAATATTACATTCATATAATATAATGCATTAGACGATTGTTTGTTCATAAATCAACAGTTTGTTCATAACCACTATAAAATCCCTGTATAGCAGGACAAGGAGAAGAAATCTAGCGTTAAAACACTCCATCTCCCAGTTTCCTTTTAATTTGCGAGACAAGAGACTTGAGTGGCGGAACTTAACGCTGCGCCGAGTATAAATCAGTTATTATTGAGTGTCAGCGCATACAGTATAAACTACTATACAACAAGCAAAAACAAGCTGTCGCTGGTACACACCGACAAACAATCGTGTACAACGGAAACTCCAATTATGCAATCACTTATTTGTTGCTGAAGAACATTGAGCTCTTCGTGTTGGTAGTGACTAAAACCGCGATGGTTGTGGGTTCGTTTACTTTTCGGATTTTGGGTCAATGATTATATGGCGACTATTTTCATTACTCCCCACTGATGCACAAAGTACTGCCTCGTGTTCAACTCCTCAACACACTATGACTTGAAAAATTAGACGATGCGTAGCGAACGTGAAGTGACACAAGGTTCCCTTTGCCTAGCCCTACTATACAGCAAACAGTGAATTAAGTCACATTCGGAAAAGATGAGGTATTACCAGTTTTTAAATTTTCAGCTTAGAAGTAATAAATCAAACCTATAAAAGCCACGAGGTCTATAGATCCTAATCGATACGTCGTATTGTTAGAATTGGATAATATTTGAATACATACATTGGATAATATTTGAATACACATATCATACAAATATGTTGCTCTATTTGCTTCTGCTTTCTTCAGAACATATTTGCTAAATTTCATAAATTAATGTATGTTTGTCCAGAAATTTCTCAAAAAGAAAAAAATTAAATTAAAAATTAAAAAAATATTTTTTTTCTGATTTAAATCATGTATATTCCAACTTAGGGAACAGTTCATGTTGCATCAATCATCAGTTTAATTTATAACACGCTGTTATTACTCGACTGGTATCTATACTTATATTAAAATACAAGAAACTGAATTTGACCTACTTGTGCCATCATTAATCTTAGCAGTTCTACGTAGCTTAGGTGACAATACGATAATGTGCTATCATCGAGCTGATCTAATGATGGAGCCAGGCCCTGGAATAGTGGAACTCTTCAAAGTTTACTAGGAAACCAATCGAGTTAAGGCTCATATAGAGGTAATAAATTACCTCAATGAGCACATTCTATAGCACTTGTACCAAGACGGTGTACCAAGACGGTGTACAAAAGCGTGTGTTTTTTAATTTTTAAGAGTATTATATATATTTTATTAATATTTATTTCCCACCTTTTCCCTTTGTACGCCACCCTAATGCAAGACGCCATAAGAAGCCGTCTTTCTTAATGATATTTTTTTACGAACATGACAAATTGATCATCACTTTGACAATAATATGATAGAACCCCTTAAAGTTGAGGGGTTTCTTACTTATTTTCCCTAATTCGTAAAATTAAGACACCTTATATACTGGTATATACATAATTTTCTGTGCTAAATGCTTGTCTATAGTAATCGTATAAAGCTACAAAGCTTGCTTTGTTACGCTAATCTCAGGAACTACCTGTTCAAATTAGAATATAATTTTTATGATGGATAGTTAAACTTTCGAAGTAGGCTTTAATCGTTTCGATGTTCAGTCAGAGTAAGGATGTTGTAGATGCTAATGCTAATATTTTATTTGAAGAAAAAAATTAAATATTTTTATTATCATTACAGTTACGAATTTTCAGTAAAATAAAAGTTTTAGGGAACTCTATAAAGTTAAGTCTTTTATCCTTTAGAATCAATTCATAATAAAGTCTCCTGAATGGAACCCAGTGCTACCAATATACAAGTTATTAAAAGTTTTAGTATCGATATTGATTGAGGCCAGTCGTGGCGTAGACACGAGCAGGCGAATGTAAGTGCGGCAGGTAGTGGTTTCAATTCTCACTCGAGGAAATGAAAAATATTTATTATTTTCAGTATCTCGCTCTGGTAACAAGGCAAAGCACGGCGTTGAGTTCCGCCACTCAACACGTAATGTCTTAAGAATATGACGAAAAGTGGGGAACAGAAGTGTCTTAATGAGAACAGAATGTCTTAACACTAGGTTCCCAGTTTCCCTCTGCCCTCTCTGTAATGAGCGGGATACAGCGTGAAGCTAAAAAAATATATATTTACTGATCTTACCATGACATACTTCTGAAGCTTTGAACACGTGGTGGTTGTGGATTAGATTATCTTTTATCTCCCCCTGTATAGTAAAGTAAAGCGCGGCGTTGAGCTTAGCCACACACAGACAACGTCAATAAATAGAGAGTAGAGTATTCTATTCTCATATTAAATACTCTGTCTTCTCCTGTGTAGTGGCTCGCCAAATTTTTCGAAACATTACGTGTCGTATCGTAACTCAACATCGCGCGTTCTCTTGTTAGCAGAGCGAGGGAGTGAAATGGAATCAAACCCACAACTATTACTAAAATAAAATAACTAAAAAAAACTGTAAAGATTTCAAAAAGTTATTGAAACAAAAAGAGGTCAGTCAGCAGTTATTTAATAAGAAATAACTACATAAATTTTCCCCAAGCCAAGCATTACGTGCATGTAGAGTTTCACGGTACGTACAAAAATGTTCCTTATTTGTATTAGCCATAAAAACTAAAATATTGAAACAATGATCTAAGCTAATTATGTGAGTTGGTGTTATAATACTGTAAAAGGTGGCGCCATTTTAAGGAGATAAAAACTCAATTTAAATAACAATTAAATGAAACTTTTTTAGAAACTTTATAAAAATTCAAACGTAGCAGGACTTGAACCCGCGTCTTGAAAACAAAGTTCAACATGAAACCTGATTTAAATAAAAAGTCTCTGTGTTTCTAAGGGGGTTCAAATTTTGGTTCTGTTCAATTTTTATACGGTTTTCAAAAAAAAAGATTTTTTCTTTCCTGAGTGTGGAATAACACTGTAAGAATGTAAAAAATTACAGTTAATTCTATAGTTTAATAAATAACATGTCCAAGGGTTGTGGATTCAAATATTAAGTTAATTTTGTTCTCTGTTATAAAATTCTAAAGGAATTTGTTTGGTTAAACGCGGTTATATGATGGACTACTAATTCGAATCGAAAAGTTATTTTCGTATTGTTAAACATAGAGAACCTGGAAACCTAGAGTTAAGACACTGGAAACGGATCCCCACTTTCCGCCGAATTTTCGAGGCATTGCATATTGAATGGCGGAACTCAACGCCGTGCTTTTTTTTGGTACCAGAACGAAGAAATAAGAATATTAATAAATAATAATTCATTCCCCAGAGTGGATTGAACCCACAACCGTCGCGGTACAGTCACACGCTTATGCCCTTGCGCCACAACGGCCTCGAAAAGCAATTTCTTCACAAATAATTTAGAAATTAAGTTACACTATGGTTACTTTATATAAGAAATACAGAAACATTGTATAAAACAAATTGAGGTATCCAGTAACACTTGTACGACGACGTATCATTTATCAATATCGTTTCACTGATTTAACAGCTACAAGGGAACAAGAGAACGGACTAACATATGTATATACATACGCGATGTGAACATAACTCTTCTTTTGGTCTTCGCCACAGTCAGTTAAAAATGCCTGGTAAATTAATAATAACAGTATTACTATAATATTACGGCATAAAGTATAATCAATAATTCCAATAAATTTTCTCGTGTAGCAGGGTACGTAGAGATATCGTAGGGCAGACACGATAGACACTTCGTTCCCCACGCTCTGCCCAATTTTTCAGACATTGAGTGGCGGACCTCAACGCCGCGTTTAGTCTACCAAAGCGGAGAAAAAAAATAACCATTAACTAGTTCCTCAAGTGAGCATCGTAGCGGCAAATATATATTTTTTTAATATGACAAAATTATTAATTTTAGTTTTTTTCTAAGATCTATTCTTATGAAAATTCTATAAGCAAACATTTTCAACTGTGTTTTTTTTTTCGAATTTCTCCGTAGTGTCACACTGAAATAGAGTTTGACTGTTGTGGGTTCGATATGTGCTCATGTCAACTCTTAGCTATACACGTTCAAATTATTTTTATATCTCGCCCTGGAGCTACAAAGTGCAGCGTTGAGTTACGCCACTCAACACGCAATACCTCAAATTTAGGCATAGACTGGAGAATCGAATATCTTAATATTAAGTTCTCTCTGGCATCGGT
The DNA here is from genome assembly GCA_018249695.1 of Heliconius erato demophoon. NCBI lineage: Eukaryota > Metazoa > Arthropoda > Insecta > Lepidoptera > Nymphalidae > Heliconius > Heliconius erato. Next base: position 14,336 of record DWQW01004882.1, on the reverse strand, counting down.
ATATGACGGAGGGCGTTGGAATAAGCTCAAGAAAAACTGGCACGTTTCGGTTGACAAAACGTAGTGATATAACCTTTCGCTTACTTTAGCCCCATCGATATATATATATACATATATTTTTCTAAATACTTAACTATAGTGAATATGAGAACAAAATCAATTTTAAAGTGTCTTCATTTTTTATATAGCTTTACGCTTTTTTCCCGCATAGCAACCTAGTGTTAAGACACTCCATTGACACACATCGATAGCGAGGATATGAAAATAATTAATTCCCCCGAGCGGAATCGAAGCCACAACAATCGCGTTTAGAGTCAGACGTTGTGCCACTACGGGCTCACGGTAGGTCAGATTTTAATGTAAAAAATATACAAACTCTCATATTACAAGTTTCGAGGTTTCAATAATATAGATAAAAAATCACAAGATTTTAATAGGATTTTGTTTTTTTTTTTTGTTGAAATAATATTTTTATTTTGATTAACCGTTCGGCTTTATTGTATTTACTTTATTACACATTACCAAGACGTTTACCTATCGATTTTTTTCTTGCTTTAATGTGTTAAATAAGAAACAATATGCCAAATTATAGATAGAAGTATTTTTTTCTGAAATTCAGAATAAGGAGCAGCTTAAGTGAAATAATCGATATTTTATAATTATTAATATTATATATAATATTATAAATTTATAAGTTCGACACATTTTTTTTTCAATCAAAATTAATAAATTATTTAAAAAATATACCGAATTATTATACTTAAAAAATCTAATCAAATCATAAAATAATACTTAACATATCTAATTCTGAATAGACCGACTTAATATCGTAAACGATCTCCAATTATTGATTTAACTCAATACATTTTTGTTAATAATAAGAATTTTACATATTATTATTGCTAAATCATATAAAAAAATTATAATTTTTCACGTTCCGCGTGAAAGTCGATGTAATTATCTAGTAGTCCCGGGCGAGCCTAGCTGACTAACCTTGACAAGACGTGCCGAATTTTCATATATATGACACAAAAAGAAAATACATTACAATTTTCTATTAAATATAGGAAAAATATTAATTTTAGTGTCAAAAAATACATTTTTTTTATACATTTTCAATAATTTTTGAGCGTTTTTTTTTTCATCTCGCTATCACCGCGCATGCTTATCGCCTCATTGAGATGAACTCACTCAAATTAGACCGATCTATCTTACAATAGGTTCTCAAAAAATCTATAACTAAAACTCCCCACAAAAACCAAAAAACTAATAAAAAATACCAAAAAAATTACAATTTTCAGGGAAAATTATGTAAAAAATAGTGAAAAACGGGGTAAAATGTGCACTGGGCGTACTCACCTCGCCTTCGCTGTATCACAACACATAAACACATTAAATAATGTACAAAAACTACTTGCTGTTTAACGAAATACTTAAATTTTGTACGTAAATGTGAAAATCAATGGTCGGCGCGTGCCTCGGACGCCATTTTGTCGGGAACAGACTGTGGGCATGCGCGAAAACTGAACCCTAATTACTGATATTGCCAGTATAATAGCGTTTAGGAATCATGTTTTGTTAAATGGAGACTTAAATTTGTTGGTGGCAGTTCATTTTCTATAGAAAAAAATATTTCTTATTTATTTTACTTTATTTTAGATGTCAGACAGGAGATAACAAGTTATATTATATTTGTATGCTTATGTTACACATCACTATTATAGAATGTCAAAATAACCGTAGTCAATGTGTGTTTTTTAGATAGAAAATATTAAAATCTATCCATACGCAGATCCTTATAAAATCATTCTGCCTAAATAAATGTGTAAAAAAAGAAAGAACGCTTCTGCCAAATAAATGTGAAAAAAAAACCATAAAATGTTGCAAACTATACATTTCCGTCACCCTTCAAACACCCTTCAGAAGCTTTTTAAATGAAAGGGGTGTCATTCGATATAATGTATTTAAGTCTTTATATAATTTTTATTATGTTTTGTTTTATGATATTGTAATTACAATAAAATTCTACGCTCTGGTAAATTGACAAACCGCGGCGTTGATTTCAACCACTAGAAAATTTTGCGGGCGATGGGAAACGGAGTGTCTGATCTCACACACAACATCCAATCTCCACAAATAACAAAAAATTGTAACATTTTGTTTAGTTTTTGCAGTAAATTAATATTCTATCTTTTATAAATTTAATAGGAACTGATTTTTTTTTAATTAGACGGTCACCGACCGCATAGACTAATTCAAATTAATTTCAAGAAAATGTATAAAACAAGATGCGGCGCTGACGTTATTGTAAGTATTTGTAAATTTCTCAATTTTTTCACAAAATTCTTAATCTAGTAAAATCATTGAGATTATCAATTATGTAGTATTCGAACTGGTAGTCATCTATTCACATTTTAACATCTTTAAAAGTGGTATCTAAAGTCAAAGCATATGGCTTAATTGTCTGGAACGCTTGGACAAGAGGCGCAGCTTTAAATACTGCTATAAGTATTAATATATTTGATCGAAAAGTTCGAGTATAAATGTATTTTATTAACTATTGACAAACATGTAATGCCTCGAAAATCTCTCCAATCGGTGCGTGAGGAACAGAGTGTCTTAACACTAGCTCCCCTCTGCCTACTATGCTTTATGCGTGACTACCATATATACAGCGTGACGCTAAAAAAGCCAAAGGCAGACGGACATACAAAAAAATATATATAAAAATGGCAACTCCCCAACATCTGGCAACGCCGGGGGTAAACGTCTACTGAAATAGCTAATGCTATTTTGAGAAGACAACTCCATTCATACAATGTTCTGAAGTATGATTATGAATTTTAACGCAAAAAGTGTTTAATATACAAGAAAATAACAACAAGTTTTCAGTTTCCTTTAGTGTTCATATGCTTCGGTCTTTCGCTTCCACTACGTGCAGAATGGCGGAACTTAACGCCACAAAATTTCCTTAGAAACTTATTGTAAAGAACTAGGATATCTAGCTTTAATGTATTTGTCAATACATCATACTATCTTCTTCGTTTAGAAATATTGTCATGAATTTTAACGCGAAGTGTACATACATACATTTAAAAAAGACAAACTAACTGCTGGTGGGTTGTGGGTTTGATTCTTACTCTATACTATTATCTAATAATATCAAAACACAGTGGGATTTGAACTAGCCATCTAAGTGTCCAAGTATATTAATTCTGAATACTTACAGTATTTTACAGTTTACAGTCTTGTTATGTCACGTTAAAACTATTATTTTACAACTTTCTACATTTTTAGGGTTCCGTAGACGAATGACAAAAATTGAACTCTTAATTCATCAACTATATCTGTCTGTCCATCCATATCATAGACACTTTATCCTGAACATATTAGCATTAATAATCTTTACATATTAGGGCCAATATTTTTTTTTTTTTTCCTTCTAATAATAGTGATATTTTGGCTAAGTATCTACAGATAATCTATGTTTGCTACTACGGAGCTCATGAAGGTGTAGTCCTACTCGCGCTTCACCACTTTCTGTCGTTGTCTTTTTGCCATCTTCATAATAATGAAGATGTATAAACTAATTACAGGCGACTTAAGGTAGTTCTTAAAAACCTTTTGTAACATTTGTACACGGTAAATTTAATTCATGGCCTAAAAAGTATAGAATAGTTTGGAAAAAATATTTGGTGATTTATTGGTGTGATGTTGAAGGCAGTCGTGGCGCAGATTCTGGGTTCGATTCCCACTGGAGGAAATAAAATATTTTATATTTTCATTTCCTCGCACTGGTAACGTTCCAGAATTTGGCGAAAAGTGGGGAACGGAAGTGTCTTAATGAGAATGGAATGTTAATTAACAGTAGGTTCCCATGTTGCAGCGTCTGCCTACCCTGTTGTGTGAGGGATAAAAAACATATTGATGTTTACGTATGATTTGTTTAGCTACACATTTCATCCTGCATATAACAGAAAAACACTCCGTTCTCCACAACCAAATTATCGAGATAGATGACCGTTGAGTGACGGAACACACGCGACGACGCTTTGTGTTGATTGTGGCTTTGTAAGGTAATGAAATTAATTCATCGCCCCGAGTGGGAATCGAATTCACAACTATCGCGTTCACTATCAGAATCTGCGCCATTTCGTCATTGGTCTCATCATTACTGTAATATACCTAAGCGTATTATGGTCATAACATTGTTACAATTAGCAATAATAAATATAATTTTTCCTGTTTTATGTTCGTCATCGAAGTGCCATCGCGTTAGTCATTATAAAATAACCATGTTGATATTGAAAATATGGACAAATAACATATGACACCATAGTGGAGAAGTTAAGAAACGCCGTAGGAGACGTAACGGGTTCGATTTTCAGTTAAAGGAATGTTTATATTTTTTGTGATTAGCCCCGCTCACATCGCCGAATGGAAATTAAAAGTTATTTCTTTGTGACCGTAGTAACTAAGGCCTGAGATTCAGTGGGTTTTATTGAAACGATTAACGTTTTTTTTTTACGGAAAAGACAAGATTAACAAGCGTACGGGTCGTTATTGCCTTCCTTAGATTATGTAACATAAAAAGTAGTTCCTGAGATTAGCTTGTTCAACCGAACAAACTCTTCAGCTTTGTAAAATTAATGTATTTTTTTCCTACTCTAGTTAAATCAAGTGCGGCATTGAACTTAGAATTTTAATATGTAATATTTCTTGAAAATTAAGAACGGAAATTTTAACATTAAGTCCTTTTTGCCAAATGCCTGCCTACCTTGTTTTAAGCGGAACCTAGAATTATGAAATTTGGCACCTAGTATCTACAGGTAGTAGTAGTTCAGAAAAAAATCTGAAACTATAAGGAGTTTGCCTGTGATTCTGCATCATCACAAGCGCCTGCTGTCAGTTTGATACCCCCACGCAATCTCGAGACAAATAGTCTTGAACAAGATGTTATAAGGGATCCGCTTTTACCTTTTGAAATATGGATTCTTAAAAATAATAAAACAATGTAAAATATCGCTTTAATTGTGGTTACCCTACATAATTTACCAACTTCCATATAGAGCGATTGTTTTCTTTCAGAAGAGCTTTGTTCATTTGAAAATTATAATTTTTGTATGCGACAATGTTCCGTTATGTGTTTAATTTAGTGCTAATTATTGGATTATCTTGTCAGAATATTGATGAGAGAGACAACGGTAAGAAATTATAATATTAAATATATATAGCTATCTATGTATCTAGTGTTAATACTCTCCTTTCCCCACACATCGCCCAATTTTCGAGAAGTTGAGTGAGGAAACTTACCCTGCTGTCTTTGTCTTCTTACCAGAACAAGGAAATGAGAATAATACATTTCTCTAAGTGCATTATTGCATTATTCATGAGATTTTAATAAGGAAGTCCTTGTCAATATCATATACGTACAGGCCAATAACAACATATTTTTTTATATTTTTAGGGTTCCGCCACTCAAAGGTAATAACGGAACATTATCAAAACTTTTAAGAGTGTTACTATGTTGTCTGTCGGTCCGGCTATCAAAGCTATTTATCAACGAGATCGTGTAAAATATCAAGCTAAAATTAATATCAAATATTTAAGTCTATAATCCCAGGGAGCATAGAAAAAATTAAACTTTTAAGTCATCGCAATTAAAAAATTAATGCACGTAGCATTTAGTCAAACGTTTCTACTTCATTTTGAATAAAATTCGCCGCATAATCAAAATCTGCAGAATGCGTCCCGTGGACCTACAGTTATGACATTTTACACCAAGTGCGAACTAAAAATGCAAATAAAGAAAAAAAAACGAAACTAAAGTAGCTTCACGCTTTACCCCTAGCGGGGTAGTCAGAGAGAACGGAGCGCCAAACGCTACGGTCAAATAAAAAAAAATATCCGAAAAGTAAAAAATAGGTATTTCATAAAAAAAATTACAAACTTATATTTGTAGTTCATTTTCATCATGTAATGAGTGCATATGCAGTGCATATAATTTTGTTAACTTTTATCAGTTGTACTTCCCGTTCATCTATAATCCGGAAATTGGTACGGAAGCCTTGGTAGGCGAGTCCGACTCGCACTTAACTGGCTTTATTTTTTAGCTTCACGCTGTCTTCTGCACATAGCAAGATAGAAAGAAAGAACCTGGGAACCTAGTGCTTCAAACTCGGTTTCCAATATAAACAAGTTTGTTTCTCCCTTTCCTCCGAATTCGTGAAGCATTGCGTCTTGAATGGCGGAACTTAACGCCGCCCTTCCCTTCGTTACCAGAGCGAGCAAATGAAAATATAATTGCCCCGAGTGGGATCGAACCCGCAGCGTTTATAGTCGCAAGCTTGTGCCTCTGCGCCACGAAAAAACACATATATGAATAAAAATTTAAATTGAAATGTCTACTTGTGATTTCGACGATGGAGTGTTTTAACATTAGGTTCCTTAATGTGTAAAATTGTTAAATATTCATATATAAACACTCGCTTAACACCTTAGATCTAAGTAAAATTTTGTAAAATGTATAGTTAAAAATAACATTTTCTTATTATAGGTATTAATTGTATGTAAATAATAATGTAATTAATATATATGATAAGGAAACTAGATATAATAAAAAATTAAAAAAGCGTACGGACCAAGTATCTGTAGTGTTAAATAATGATAAAAAAAAATTAAAATACATTAGGTTCCCAGGTTCCCTCTGCATTACCTGCTATATATGGGATACAGAGTGAATTAATTAACCGTATAACCCAAGCAGGCAAACCGTTGGTGTTTCGCTAGTTTTAAATATTGAGGCCAGTCGTGGAGCAGGGGCACAAAGTGTGACTGTAAAATCGACTGGTTGTGGGTGTTCGATCCCAACTCGAGGAAATAAAATATTTATTTACATTTATATTTTCATTTCTTCGCTCTGGTGTAGAGGCAAAGGGCGGCGTTGAGTTCCGCTACTCAACACGCAATGCCTCCAGAACGCGACGGAAATGAAAAAATGCACGAGGTCATTCATTCAAATTATTATTCTACAACTTTTCTTTTAAATTATCTGTCTGTCTCTCAGAATTGGCTCGAAATTGGGGAAGTATCTTAATAGACGACAAAGTGTTTTAACATTAGGTTTCCAGGTTCCCTCTGCATTCTCAACCATATTTGGAATACAGAGTGAAGTTAAAGAAATTATTATCTAAGCGAAAAAAGGATTAAGCTAAAAAAAATACTATAAGTCTTATAAGCTTTTGCCCTGCTTTGAAAAAAACTAATAGTTTTAGTTAGCTCTGACCGCATTTACGGTAAACATGCTTTGATTTTTTGAAACAATTAGCGTGATAGTATATAGCCTTCCCCAATAAGTGGCCTCAACACAAAATTATGTTTTTCTGAGATTAGCATGTTTAACCAAACAAATTCTTCAGCTTTATAACAATAGTATATGGCCTAAGATCCCACTGCATAAATCTGCAGGTATGTTTTTTTTAATAAAATTTATTTTTAAGGATGATACATAAGAGTAAAATAGATTACACCAGGGCTGTCTAGAGAAATCGTGCCGCAATATAAATAAATTGGCGTTTTTGTTCAAAAATAACTCTCATATGTTTTCTTATGTAAATCCAACGTATTAAAAAGGACGCTAAATTAGGTATTAAAGCCACTAGTTTAAGTCAGGTATCAGTTGAGAGGGCTAAGGTAAGCCTGAACTTCAGAAAAAGCCCGAGACGTCCAATTTTTGTGCGGAACCCTTAGTGGGCGCGCTCGATTGGCGCTTGTCTTTTTTTAATTTCGGTTCTAGTTGACTATAAGAACAGAAGATGAAATGTGCGGTCTACCTTATGTATTAGAGAAAAATATCGTGTAATCGAAAATCAATCTTTATTCGAACTATTTTTCTAACTGATGAAATCAATTATTAAAAATGAATAAACTTTTTAATGAAATAAATGTTTACAAATATCGATCTTCTAAAGTATCAATTACGAGTACATCGTTGTCAGCTTCACGCTGTATCCCGCATACAGCAGGGTAGACAGAGGGCAGAACTCAACGACGCAACTAAAAAAATACAACACTAAAATTATACAATACAATTTTATTTATTGAATTTGATTTATGCAATGGAATTTTAGGCCAATAGAATATATGAATTTCAATTCAACTGATATATATTTTTTGTTTATAGATTATTACAACAAAAGTGTCGAAATAAAATCTAGACACGATGAAGAAACTAATGTGAGCAGAAATGAAAACGAAACAGGTATATTTTATTTATTTTATCGTTTTCTTTTAATAATTACACGCTGTATCTCGCATTTAGCAAGGTAGGCAGAGGGAACCTCGAAGAAACTCGAGACTCGACACACGGTCCCCACTCAACACCGAATTTTCAAGTAATTCGTATTAGTGGCGAAACTCAAAGCCCAGCTTTGTCAATTTACAAGCAAGGAAAGCAAGGAAATGAAAATATTGAATAATTTATTTCCCCATTGTGCCATGGCAGCCTCAAATATTATATTATTTCATTTATAATATCTATAATTAATAATATTACATTTGAGTCCAGCCGTGGCCTAGGGACACTAACATGTGACTGCGACATGTTGCTAGTTCGATGTTTTATTTACGTTGTTAGCATCTTTGTAGGGAGCGTTTTTTCTAATTTATTACCCAAAGATATTATAGACTTAACATTTGGCAACAGACAATGCCACTTATTTAGAAAACGTAGAAAAATTTGAACGTAGCGGGACTCGAACCCGCGCCTCCTGGAAACCGACCAGGCGCTATGACCACTAAGCGATACGTTCAAATTGCATAAAACTAAAGGTATAAAAATAAAATAATAACGTATAAAAATTTGAAAGTATCGGGACTCAACGTGATACTTTCAAATTTTTATAAGTTTTCTAAATAAGTATTTTTCTTTCTTAAGTGTGGAATAACACTTTAAAAATGTTAGAAACAGACAAAGCTATTTATTAATTTTTTTTAAGCATTTAAAATTTTATTTGATACGTTTTCTAAAGAAATTGTCTAACCACTTAGTCACGTATAATTTCTGAAGACAAAATTATTTCAATATCTCTGTTACTCTCATTTAATAGTAAAATCAAAATAATATGATAAATTCTTTTATTTTTCATTTCCTTATTTTTTTATATTTTTTTTTCATTTATTTTTTTTATTTTTCATTTCAGTTACAACAAAACTTGATAATAGTAAGTAATTTTATGAATAATATTTACTATATACTTACTTACTATAAAAACTAATATATATGATCAAATCAAATCAGCTTTACGTTGTCTACACCAGAGCGAAGAAATGAAAATATAAATGTAAATAAATATTTAATTTCCTCGAGTGGGGATCGAACCCACAATCAGTCGATTTTAAAGTCACACTTTGTGCCTCTGCGCTACGACAGGCCTCATATATAGGATAATCTGTTAATATCAAATACTAATTGAGGCCAGTTGTGGCGCATATGACCATTGTCTTCTCTCTAGCAACAAGACAATGGTGTTGAGTTCCACCACGAAACACATAATGTCTAGAATTGAGACATTAAGACATTTTGTTCCACACTCTCCAAGTGGAACAAAATGTCTTACCACTAGATTCCCACTACCACCCCACCCAGCTACGTACATATGTGCAATATAAAATATTTATATTTATTATTTTTAAAAACACCTTTAAAAGCTTTCGAAACTTAACGTGCTTGTGGTTGTATGTTTGCACTAGTTAATATGTGGGTGTGAATTAATGACTGTATAGATTTATAGCATTTAAAGTGATAGTATAAATCAGCTTCACACTGTATCCCGCACTCACCAAGGCAGGTAGAGGGAGCCTAGTGTTAAGACACTCCCACCCTCACTTCCCGCAAAATTTGGGAGTTTAAATAGTGGCACTCAACGTCGGGCTTTGCCTCGATACCAGAGCAAAAAAATGAAAATATAAATTTAAAATATATTTCATTTTCTCGAGTGGGGGCCTAACCCACAACCTGTCTCGTTTACAATCAAACACTTGTGCCCTTATTAGTTTAGGTATCATGAAAACTCATTATTTTCTTTTTTTTTCTATTTCAGCTAAGGACCCTCTTAATCCAATATGTAAGTATTTATAATAAGAAATATATATATTTTTAAAGACTTTGTATATGAATTTGAACCCGAGCTATAATTTGTTAAAATCTCCCTATAACGATGCTGATAGTATAAATAAGTTGCAAAAAAGCACATAAGGATTTCGACATACTCGTACTTTGATAAGATCGTATAGATTAGTAGTAGTGCTTTGGCGGTAACCAAGAAGCGCGGGTTCAAATCTATTTTTTGTCAACTTCACGCTCTATCCCGAACACAGATAGGCAGAGAGTTTATACATTCCGTTCCCCACTTTCCGCCGAATTACGTGTCGAGGATGAATAAGAATGTAAGTTGGAGAAATGAAAATATTATAATAAATAAATAAATCAGCTGTATCCCGCACACTGCAGGGTAGGCAGAGGGAACCTAGTGTTAAGACACTCACTCGTTCCCCACTTTTTGCCGAATTCTGGAGGCATTGCGTGTTGAGTGGCAGAACTCAACGCCGCGCTTGTCCTCGACACCAGAGAGAAGAAATGGAAATATAAATTTAAGTAAATATTCCATCTCCTCGAGTGGGGATCGAACCCACAACCAGTCGGTTTTACAGTCACACTTTGTGCCACTGCGCCACGGCTGGCCCCAAATGAAAATGAATATTAATAAATAATAATACTCGGGTGAGATTCGAACCCACAATCATCGCGTTACAGTTACACGCTCTGTCCCTGCGCCAAAAAGGGCCTCATAGTTCAAATCTCGATACGTTAAAATAGTAATATGTTTTCTAAAAAAGTGTTTTTCTTATCAAACACATTCTGAACATAGCAGGATAGGCAAGGAGAATCTGGGAACCTAGTGTTTAAACACTCCATTCCCATTAAATCACTTCTATTCCCCACTTTTCGCCGAAATCCGAAGGAATTGCATGATGAGTGGAGGAACTCAATTAAAAAAATTAACTTAGTATTTTTTTTCAGCTATATACATTTATGTAGGAATTGGTGTTGGCATACTATTATTATTCGCCATACAAACTTGCTGTTTAATATGGTACTTTAACAGAGGTAATTTGTTTAACTTAATTTACGGCTTTTTCGTTGTACAGTGGAACAGTATATGACTGGCAATATGGTTGTGGGTTCGATATACCCTCGGGGGAACGACTGTAATAAAATTATTTTAATATATACACTCTAGTAAAACAAAGTTTGGCAATGAGTTCCACTACTCATCTCAAATAAAGATTTGAGATGAGTAGTGCAACTCATTGAGACCGATGGATATCCGAGTATTTAAAGAAATAGTAAGAAAATATATTTATTCATGATATTGAGGCCAGTCGTGGCGCAGGGGCGCAAAGTGTGGCTGTAAAATCAACTAGTTATGGGTTCGATCCTCACGTGAGGAGATGAAATATTTACTTAAATGTATATTTCCATTTTTTCGCTCTGGTGTAGAGGCAAAGCGCGGTGTTGAGTTCCACCACTCAACACACAATGCCTCCAGAATTCGGCAGAAAGTGGGGAACGGAGTGTCTAACACTAAGTTCCCTCTGCCTAACCTGCTGTGTGCGGGATACAGTGTGAAGCTGATATATACATATAATAAAATTGTGATCGTTGTCTGTACATGGAAGGTTCATAAATAAAAAAGTTATATCAATACAAAGTTTTGTATTGCAATATTGCTACAAATTATTGGCTGTAGTTTTCTAAATATGGATATGTGTTATTAGAACACTAAATTAATTAAGATGTGTAATTGAAGCGGGCGAAGCCGCGAGGGGGACGCTAGTGTGTAGTGTAATTGTATTTTTTTTTTCAGCTAAGCTGCAGCGTGTTAATAACATTGCACGTACTCTGAAAGAAAATGTTTCAAACGATAAAGGTACGTATTTTTTTCTTACCATCACGCTTTTTCCCGAGATAGGAAGGGGAACCAAGGAATCTAGTGTTTAGACACTCCGTTCCCATTAAAACAATCACATTCCTCTTTTCCACTTAATTCTGGAGGCATTGCGCGTATTGACGATGTAAGGTCAATTGTATCTAAATATTAATTTCAACAGTGATGTGTCACTATTTTTTTTACTATCAATCCATGTTCCTTTAAGTAGTACATTTAATTTCATATAATAATATAATAATTATTTATATAACATTTATAAAATAATATTATTTTTTAAATAAACCTCGACTTGTACTGCCTCTAGAATTCGGCGGAAAGTGGGGAACGGAGTGTTTTAACAGTAGGTTACCTCTGCCTACCCTACCCTCTAATGTGCGCGACATTAAGCGTGACGCTGATTTAAATAGATTTATTAAATGAAGCTCTTTAATTGGAATAACCGTGTATATTTAGTATTATATATGTTTAAACACCCGAAGTTGAAATCCAACACAACAGAGGGCAAGGTTCAGTCAACTAACGCCCAATATTAATAACCTATCTCCAACGTCAATCTTAGATTGTTTCATATATCTATCCTATCTTCTAGATATATGAAATTGGATAGATATATGAAACAATCTAAGATTGACGTTGGAGATAGGTTATTAATATTGGGCGTAAACCTACAAGAATCCAGGGCAATACGCGAAAAAATTATGAAATCGTTGACGGTAGTTTGAAATAATAATTATGTCAAGTGACAGATGGATTCCACCCCCGTCTACTGCCACGTGTGACCACGCACCACTGCAAAATGTTAATGCGCCATTAATCCGGTTAAACAGAGACATTTAAAGTGATAATAATCACAAAAATCAAAGATATTATGATATATTTATTATTATATGTATATGATTATCTATAAAATATTTTCAGCCCGATACTACAAGCGTCCGGATGCTAATATTATAAAAAAAGTTGAACCAGATCTGAACGTGTATGAAAGTTTGGCGGAAGTGCAAAAGGGTAAGTTCTTATCTACATAATACACTACGGTCGATGAGTCGTGGCCTCCCGAGGTTAGCCTTTCTAAACATTTGTGCATTATTTACTTAGTAAGAATATAATTAAAAGTAAGAAAATCCTAGATTCAAGTCTCAAACTCAATTTGAATCTGAAATCAAAGTCCGCTTACATGATTGTGGAACCGGTGCACACCTCTCTACATCCTTAACCGTCCACGCCGATGTTGCGCCACGCCAGGCATAGGCATAGGCGAGTCACTGCCAACTATTCAATTTGAAAGTATTGTAAAGTCGGATATCCGTCGGTCTCATCCAATAACCCAGTAGGAATCCAAATTTCCTTCCACATTCCTAGTTTTATCCACAGTTTCCTTAGTTCCTACGCATTAACCGAGATGGATCCCGGCTAATGCCTCATAATAAAACATTTTTATAGTCTCAAAGGCTTAAGTCCCCACTTAAGTTTTCCAAAAGACCGGATTCATTTGAACTCAAGATCCTCAAGAAAAGAGAAACATAATAATAATGTCATAATATCTACCCGTTCACGGCTTCACCCCTTTAACTACATGATTATTTATTTTCTGATAGGTACTGCTTTCATATTCTATTGTATTTTCATTTTAAAGATAGCATCTATCTATTTAATACAAAAATTTCAAGCAATTCAATTAATTAAAATTATTTAAAACTATTATTATGAACCATTTTTTCTTTAAGCTGTATCTGTAATACTTGTCTCCATTATCAAAGCAAAGCTCCTCTCAGACTCTATACCTAACTAAATTTGAAATTATACTAATCTACTTACATCTTTGAAATCTTAGTTCTTTATTGACTAAGAAAATGAGTGTTCATAATGGAATAATAAAGCTTGTCAATGATGTAGCAAATGCCACCTTGGCAGAAAAATACATGTTTTTACTTGGTGAGGAACGGAAGTGTGTTAATGAGAACGGAGTGTCTTAATACTAGATTCCCAGGTTCCCTCTGCCTACCCGGCTATGTGCGATATAAAGCGTGAAGCTTAAAATAATAATAATATTTTTTTTGCTTCCAGCCCCGACCCCTCCGCCAATTACTTCATTGCCAAGTAAGTATTATTTTTAATTTGAATAGTTTTGTTAAAAACCATATTATAGGTAATGAATGACTTTTGATTATATTCAAATAAATTAAAAAATTAAATTAGCTTCACGGTGTATCCCGCACACAGCAGGGTAGGCAGAGGGAACCTAGTGTTAAGACACTCCGTTCCCCACTTTCTGCCGAATTCTGGAGGCATTGCGTGTTGAGTGGCAGAACTCAACGCCGCGCT